>JAOXYA010137033.1:0-10177 GCA_028565675.1 Sorex palustris | reverse complement strand
GTGCTTGGGTTTCAGTTATACAATGATCAAGTACCCATCCCTTCACCAGTGCCCATTTTCCACCACCATGGGTCCCAGTTATCCCTTCCACACTCCATCCCCTCCATCCTACCCTACCTCTGTGACAGGGCATTCCCTTTTGTTCTCTCTCTCCTTTTGGGTGTTGCTGTTTGCAAAAGAGACATTGAGTGGCAATCATGTTTGTTGACGGCACATTTTTAAGTTTGGTTGCTGTAATTTGGATCTCATGCTTTCAGTGTTGCTGAGTCTGCGGTTTGTATATATAGATATATCACCCTTCCACATCACCCGTGTGCCCTAGACCCTTGGTATCTGCCCCCTGTTACTTTCTGTCACCTCTTCTTACATACATATACCCTCAATTCCTTTCCTTCCCTGTTCTTTTTCCTATACTCTGGTGTCAAAGGAGATCCAGGTATCTCCCTTTAAATACCTTGCATTTCATCACCCAATTATTCTGTATCACTTGATCTCTTGACATCCTATTACTCATCGATTTGCTCGAGCGGGTGCCAGTAACATTTCCATCCGTCCCTGTCACGTGCTAGTGTAGCCCAATGGCGTCTGTTCGTTCTAGAAACACAAAGAACCTCAAACCGATTGTTCAGGGTCTTGACGAAGAAGTCTGACCATCTCGTAGGTGGGTGGCCACACGATCTTTTGACGACCTGTGGAATCCAGTCGGCAATGGCTCTAATCCAGCGTTCATCTCCAAATCTCATTACGTGTCCACCCCATCTGATTTTCGAGGCCTTGGCAAACGAGACAGTGTCCCTGATTCTTGATCGTCGATGGAGGTCGGAACTCTGGATTCTTTCTCTCATTTGAGTGAAGTGTGTTACTCTAAGCATAGCTCTTTCGATTCCTCTTTGGGAGAGAAATATTATTCTGTATAACACAAATAACTGGCATATACTGAACTTGTCCTTCTTCTGATTTATTTCACTTAGTATGATTGGAACCAATCTAGGTATCCAATGAGAGATGAGCAGATTATTAAGGTGTGGTATAAATTCATAATGGAGCACTATGCAATTATAAGTAAACATTTCCCCCTGGAAGTTATTTACATCTATGTAGCCATACTAGAGCCCTTGCTAATTCATGCTAGACAATGAGATATAATGGCAAGTAACCTTTTCCATATCAAAGCCTTCAAGAGGTCTAGGATGATGTCCGGGCATGTTTGCTCTCTAAAATTTTCCAAACTGCTTTGGTATAAATTGAAATGAGTCAACCATTGATCCTCCTACCTGTCACTCTCCAGATTTACTAAATTAGACTTTTCCATTTTTATTTTTTTCTAATGTTGCTTTTTTTTATTACTGAATCGCCATGAGATAAAGTTATAAACCACTCATGATTGAGTTTCGGTCTTACAATGATCAAACGCCCATCCCTCTACCAGTGCACATACTCCTCCACTAATGTCACCAGTATACCCCCCTTTTCCAACCCTTCCCCTGCCTCCATGGCAAACAATTTCACCCACACTCTCTCTCTACTTTTGGGAAGTATGATTTGCAATACAGATACTGAGAGGTTACCACGTTTCGCCCTTTATCTACTTTCAGCGCACATTTTCCATCCTGAACAATTCTGCCAACCATCATTGTCTTGGTGATCCCTTCTCTATTCCAGCTGTCTTCTCCCTGAGCTTATGAGACAGGCTTCCAATTATGGTATAATATTCATGTGAATTAGACTTTTCCTGATCAGCATAAAGGTAAATTACTTTTTGAATATCTTCTTTATGTGATTCTGTGTACACAAAACCTAATATTTGTGTGCTTGAGGCAAAATGGTCTACAAATTGGTGCCTCAAGGGCACAGGATATGAGAAGTCTTGATGAGAAGTGAAAGTTCTAAGGCTGGTAAGTGTGTACTTACGAAAAACAGAGAGAGGAAGCCAACATCTGAGACCTGGAAATGGATGAAGGAGCAGCGTGGGAAACAATGATATGTTCCTGTTTCTCCAATAGGAACTTGGGAATCTAGAGTATAAAGATAGACTTGGAGATGTCTGTATCCATTGGCGATGTGTTCTATATTGTTTTCTTGATAGTTTAAGATTCTGCTTCCTTGGGGCTGGAGTGATAGCACAGCAGGTAGGACATTTGCCTTGCACGTGGCTGACCCGGGTTCGATTCCCAGCAACCTATATGGTCCCTCAGGCACTGCCAGGAGTAATTCCTGAGTGCATGAGCCAGAACTAACCCCTGTGCATTGTCGGGTGTAATCCAAAAAGAAAAAAAAAGATCTTGTTTTCTTAACTGTGGGTTATGGTCCCCTATGGGGTGATATGATTAATTTTTTTAAAACTAGAAATAAATTTATGATTTATTCTCAGTAAATATTTGGTTTGGATACCTTTCTTATATACCTATATAGGGTCATATCAACTTTTCTCAGGTAAAATGAAGTTGCAAGTAGAAGATTAAGAAACCCTGAGGTGGGGCTGGAGCGATAGCACAGCGGGTAGGGCGTTTGCCTTGCACGCGGCTGACCCGGGTTCGATTCCCAGCATCCCATATGGTTCCCTGAGCAACGTCAGGAGTGATTCCTGAGTGCAGAGCCAGGAGGAAACCCCTGTGCATCACCAGGTGTGACCCAAAAAGCAAAAAAAAAAAAACCAAACCATCCCTTGGCACCATTCTGTGACAGAAGAGGCCGCCTACGCAGGGCCAACCAAACACAGAGCTTTCTGTAGCCGGGGCAGAGGGGACGAGGCCAGGAGGGGTGGAAGTGACCGTGTCCACGCCCTGGTCCATTTTTAGCTTCTCAATCCAGTGGGATTCCCAGAGCGTGAGGCAACACACTGCAGTTCTGGGTCTCTGCCCGGGCCAGACACCGGCACTTCAGCTCGGTGACAAGTTGAGGAACACAATTCAGGACAAGGGATAAAGGACGTCTGTGCTGACGCATGACCATTTGGCGGGGGCGGGGAGGGGGGTTTGTGCACGAGAAATCTCAGATTTTCCTCAACACAATTCTTTTCCTGTACTGAAAGTAGTCAGAAAAAAAAATTCATTTCTGGATGTTGTGCACCCAGGTTGAAAAGTTCATTCAGTTCCTCAGTCACCTCAAAGTGTCCATCAACACCCTGAAAAAACAGTAAGTAGGGGGCAGTGTGGGACAATATTTCCAGTCAGCGCGAGGGGGGGCAGATGCTGTCTCTGGTGGCGCCAAGGATCTTGACTCGTTAGCCAGCCAGCTTGTATCAAACCCAGAGTTTTCTCAACCCTGTGAAGAGGTACTGTGTGTCTCTCCTCCATGTCTCTGGATGGTTCTGTGCTTGGTGCGAGGTGGCAGAGAAGCTAGTGTCCTGCCATGCTGATTCTGCCTAGCAAATACCTGGAGTTTTTACTTTTTTGGCTTTTTGGGTCACACCCGGCAATGCTCAGGGTTACTCCTGGCTCTGAACTCAGGAATCATTTCTGGTGGTGCTCGGGGATTCATATGGGATGTCGGGAATCGAACCTGGGTGGCTGTACTATAGCTCCAGCCCCCACCTGGAACATTCTTGACTGCCACAAAAATAGGCTTCCTCCCACGGCTCCTGAAACTGGAGCTTTCTGGTTCTAGCTCTCGGTTCCCACTTTCGTTTTTTGGTTACACCCAACGGTGTTCAGGGCTTAGTCCTAGCTCTGCTCTAAGGAATCACTCCTGGTGGGCACAGGGGAACACACAGGATGCTGAGGATGAAACCGGGGTCAATCGCACACAAGACAAGCGCCATCCCTGCTGTCCCATCACTCCAGCCCCTTGGAGCCCCACTTTTTTTTTTGGGGGGGGTCACATCTGGCGTTGTACAGGGCTTACTCTTGGCTCATGCACTCAGGAATTACTCCTGGCGGTGCTCAGGGGACCGTATGGGATGCTGGGATTCGAAACCGTGTTGGCTGTGTGCAAGACAAACGTCCTACCTGCTGTGCTATTGCTCCAGCCCCAGGGGCGGCACTTTTGATGGAGACAAATACACCAGAAAAAAAAAAAGTCATCTTTCTGTTTCTATGCTTTTAGGCTAAACCCAGCCGTGTTCAGGGCTTCCTCCTGGCTCTATGCTCACTCTGGTGTAGTGGTAAAATTAGGAGGAGAAGTGGAAAACTAGCAGAACCTCTGGGTGACTCATCCTAGGAGCTGGACAAAGATAAATAAATAGGTCATAAATCATAGCATTATGAGCATCACCGAACAGAAGGGCCAGACCCATCCAGCTGCTCGGGCAGAACAGACCAGGGTCACAGGAACTGGGCCTGAATTGTCCCTCTGGAACTTTAGGCATAAGAGTATCCATCTCCGAACAATCGTTAAGGTCTCAGCAAGCCCCGAGTCTGTCAGATGCAAAATGCTCGGCATCCTGTATCTAACCTCCGTGGGCGCTTGCCAGCTGCCCTGTGGCCTCATGTCCCAGCCACGGCCTGGGGAGACCTGCACACGATGCGAGATAAGTCCTCAGCTCCCGCTCTAATCACTCCCTCATCTGTTTCTCGGTCAGATTCTCGAACATACCAAGAACGGCCCTGCCCGGAACCCCACAGCAGCCTCTCCCATCGCCAAGCTGATTTCGGCTGCCCGGATCCCCCCCGTGCCCCCACCCACCCACCACAACCACTTCCCCTTCCTCTGGCCCCTAGAAACGCAGGCCACTTTCTCAGACTCGGGGAAAGAGCCTGCCCAATCATTTGACCCCAGACAAATTTGCCCTATTTTTCCCCTTTCAGTTTTGAGGCCCCACCTGGAGGTTGCTTGGGGACCACTTCTGCGGCTTCTCGGGAGTCCCTGTGGTGGCCGGGTTTGAACCGGGGGCTCCAGTGTGCTCGGCCTGACTTCGTCCCCTCCCCCAACACAGACACCTGTTGAGGAGAAAGACATGAGTGCTGGAGAGAGACACTGCACCCTGGGTAGGAGTCTGCCTTGCACAAGGCTGACCCGAGTTTGATCCCCAGCACCCCATTGGGGTCCACTGAGGCCCTCCAGGAGTGAGCCCTGAGCACTGCCGGGTGTGGCCCAAAAAGCAAAACAAAATAAAGATTGTTCTTTCCAGGGAACTGCTCCAAGATCTGAGAGCACGCACACCTAAGGAAAGGCACAGCCATTTGGACCCTTATTCAGAATACTTTCAAATGTACTATCTTATATTTTAATGACAAGTTAGAAATTCCTGCTTTTTTTTGGGGGGGGGGAGTCACACCCGGAGATGCACAGGGGTTACTACTGGCTCATGCACTCAGAAATTACTCCTGGCAGTGCTCAGGGGGACCATATGGGATGCTGGGAATAGAACCCAGGTCGGCCGCAAGCAAGGCAAATGCCCTACCCACTGTGCTATCACTCCAACCCCAGGAATTCCTGCTTTGAAGCAACTAATGTAAAGACTTGATAAAGTCCATCAAGATAAGAAATCAGTAATAACAGCAGAGGATTTGGGGACCAGATGGATAGTACAGTGGGTGGGGTGTTTGCCCTGTACATGGTGGACCCGGCTTCGATCCCCAGCATCCCATATGGTTCCCTAAGCCCGGCAGGAGTGACCCCTGAGTGCAGAGCTGGGAGTAGGTCCTGACCACTGCAGTGTGCCCCCCAAGCAAAAAAGCAAAGACTTCATTTTGAGGGAAATTCCACAGAGAAACCCCTGTGACTACCAAGGACAGAAACTACCTCTGGTCTCTCTCACAACGGGCATCAAACAGTCACCAGGTGCCCACAGGGCAGAAACCAAGGCTGAAGAACCAGCCAAGATGAGGGGTGGCGTCTTTCTAGGGACTTCTCTCAAGAGCCACCTGGAAAAGGCAGGCAGGGCTGGCGGGCAACACCATGATCGCCGGTCCCACAGCTCCTGGCCCATGTGGTGACTTGAACTTGGGAGCAAACCCAAGAACCCAGAGACAGGTCTTCCCCAGCTTCACTCCCTGGAGCAGAAGCACCTTCCTCCCCCTCTGCTGACTGAGGACTGCCTGGAGGAGGAAGAGTCATAAGGAGAAAATGTCTCCCGCATCCCCAGCTAGCCAAGGCGATGCTGGGTCAGACGCCTGCCCACACCAGCAGACTGACTCCCACCTGAACAAGAGTGCTCCCAGCTGTGCAATAAACCTGCACCCTTGTCTAAGGGAAATTCTTGCTCTTCATTTAGACCTAACACATCAGAGTTCTGGGTGGACGATGCTCAGGGGTCACTGCTGGCCGGGCTCAAGGAACCATACGCAGTGTCGGGGATCGAACCCGTGTTGGCCAAACATATGGCAAGCGCCTTCATAAGGAAAGAGTCTAGGTCTCTCCAGGTAAGCAAGCTACAGCCTGAGAAATACATCATCTTGGGGCTGGAGAGAGAGCACAGTGGGTAGGGCGTTTGCCTTGCATGCAGCCAACCTGGGTTCGATTCCCAGCATCCCATATGGCCCCCTGAGCACCGCCAGGGGTAACTCCTGAGTGCAGAGCCAGGAGTAACCCCTGTGCATAGCCAGGTGCGACCCAGAAAGAAAAAAAAAACATCATTTTTCCTCAGGGGTCCCCAACACCTTTAGTACCCCAACTCTATGCAAATGGGAAACACATCAAAGAAGAGGGCCCCACCTGGGCAACGGGATTGATCTGCAGACGTACCCCTCCAGTCTGCTAAGAGGCAGGCAGCCACTCTACAGACTAAGGGTCTCTTAGCACATGAACCAACAGGAAACTTCCCTGACTGGGGAATTGGCTCACAGGGCTAGATGCCAGAAGACCTGGTTTCAGTCCCCAGGACTGCATGACTGGAGCCCTGGTGCCACCAGGAGTGACCCCCGAGCACTCAGAACTGAGCCAGGAACAGCTGGGCGTGACCCCCAAAGCACTGAAAACAAAAGTGGAATATGTTAGGGTGCAGCTGCTGCCTTTTTTTGTTTATTATGACGGGAACTGTTCACAGCCCATGCAAGCCCATCGAATCCAAAACATAAGCTACTGAATCCATGAACACAAAGTTGAATGTTGTGGCGGCCGGAGACACAGTACAGCGGGGTGGGCATTTGCCTTACATGCAGACAACCCGCTTTCCATCCCCAGTATCCCATATGGTCAGAGATGATTCCTGAGTGCAGAGCCAGAAGGAACCTGTGCACATCAGTAGGTGTGAACCAAAAAAGTCAAAACAAAACAAAACAAAAAACAACCGAAGTTGAATGCTCGGGACATACTTGACGAAGCTCAAAAAGCCCCAGTCAGGTTAGGTGGCGGCAAGCCACCAGGAAAGAAAGGGGGAAACTGAAAAAAGGGGCGATTTGTATTGTTTTGCTATTGTGTTTACAGTTTGGGTGAATGTTAAAGAAACAAAGTGGAACTTGCAAAAGATTCCTGTATAAACCTTACTTCATACAGGAGAAATAAGCTCCAAACTCCTCCAAAGATGAAGGGCAGAGGTAAGACAAGGCCTTGGTCTTACACCCAAAGACTGGGTTAAGGGCTGAAGACAGTTCAAAGAGCTGAAAAGAAAATCCCTGAAGGGCAATTCCTGAAGAACCTGCTCCCTGCCCAGGATATGCACCCAGGAAAATCTAAAAGATAAGGCTTTCAAACATCCTGCTTTTCTTTCCCAGGCCCTTGTATCTTTCTGTCTGCAAGCCTTAAATCCTACCTGCAAGCCTCCCACCCCCAGTTAAGAGACTGCTTTCCACCTTTCCCAGACTTGCTACTTAAGGTCATTCCCAGCTTCTCCACCACTTCCTATGTAGTTTCTCCTGAATTTTGTCTCCAGTTCTCTGCTTTCAAATTTGATTAAACTAGTTGCAAAGCATCTGCAATCCCCCCTCTTCGGATTAAGCAATGCAATGGAATGACTTTTTTCTGGATCCTGATTTCGAAAGAGGAAGCCTCTGCTTCCCTTGCCAGCTGCCCTGAGACACTCTCCCCAGTCTACTGCAAATTCCTGAGACTGAGAAATTCAGTCATCCCAGGACTTGGGCTTCCTGGGAACTACAATCACTTGGGCAGTTGGTCAAATATGTAACTCAAATAGATCCCAAACAGACAGTCCCTACCAGCCTAAGTGACAAGGCAAGATTTTAATCTTAGCAACACAAAAAGTTTCTAAATTAACAAGGTATTGGGGCTGGAGCATTAGCACAGCAGGTAGGGTGTTTGCCTTGCATGCAGCCGACCCGGGTTTGATTCCCAGCATCTCATATGGTCCCCCGAGCACCACCAGGAGTAATTCCTGAGTGCATGAGCCAGGAGTAACCGCTGTGCATCGCCGGGTGTGACCCAAAAAGCAAATAAATAATAATAATAATAAACAAGGTATCACCCAGGAAACAAATGATCCTCTACATGGTTCCTCCCGCGCATAAGAGTTTCTGTATCTCCAACCTAAAGAAGTTTCTTTCTCTTCTACTTTTCAATAAACTTCTTTTTATTTTCCGGGCCACACCGGGTGATGCTCTGGACTTACTCTTGGTTCTGTGCTCAGACTGGCCATATGGGTTGTCAGGAATCCAAAAGCTGGGTCACCTACAAGGGAAGCACCCTACTTGTACTATTGCTCCGGCCCAAACTTTCCTGACTCTGAGCATCTTCATTACTCAGTATTCTCATTCTTCAGCACATCATTCTTAAAAAATACTGACAAGGAGCTAGAACGATAGCACAGCGGCTAGGGTGCACGCCTTGCATGCAGCAGACCCCGGTTCGACCCTCAGCACCCCAAATAGTCACAGGAGCCCAGCAGGCGTGATTCCTGAGTGCCGAGCCCACAGGAAAGCCTGAACACCTTTGGGTGCGGCCCCCAAACAAACAAGCATGAGGTACAGCAGCAAGAATTAAGACGAGGGACTGGAGCAATAGCACAGCGAGTAGAGTGTCTTGCCTTGCACGCGGCCGACCCAGGTTCGATTCCCAGCATCCCATATGGTCCCCTGAGCACCGCCAGGGATAATTACTGAGTGCAGAGCCAGGAGTAACCCCTGTGTATCGCCGGGTGTGCCCCAAAAAGAAAAAAAAATTAAGACGAAAGGGGTAAGTTCGCCAAGAATTTCTCCCTCTCTCAGGCATTCAGCTGCCTTCCCCACGGAGTCCACTACTGTTCAAACACAAGTGCACGGGGCTGAGAGAAAACCTCCATCCGGGTCCGAATCCGCATCGCCCAGGTCAAAGCACATGCCAGACGGAGGGCTCTGTCCAGGGGGCAGCTGGCAGCTCTATCCGGCTGAATTACATCCCAAACAAGGATCCTCACGCCAGAAGCCCTTAGCACCACTTTCTCCAGCTTGGCCCAGCGCGGAAGCCGCAAGGAGCCGAACACGCGCCCAGCGCGCAACCCGGGCACCGCGCGAGTCCTAGGAGCGACGGTATCCTCGCGATCGTCCTCGGCCAATCCGAACGCTCGCCGCGTCCTCCTCCGAGCCAATCCCGAAGCGCGACCCCAGGGAGGAGGCGGGAGGAGCGCGCGTCGGGGCGGGCTCTGGAGCGCATCTGCGCCTGCGTGCTGGGCGGCGCTCGCGGTCCCGGCGCGCGCGCACCTGCGTGCTCGGGTGCACCTGGGACGCTCGACCGTCCCACCAGGTGCGCCGGGAGGAGGCGCAGCCAGGTAGAATGTGGGGTGGCTATGTGCAGTGTTCAGGCTCAGTCCCGTGCATCGTCTATCACCCCCCCCAGAACCGCCGAGCGGAGCCTTGATCGCCCCATAACTGCCAGGTCTGAGTGTCACAGCCCCGGACTCGATGTCTCATAGATGGATTTGGGGACCCCTGTTTAAAATTTTTTTTAAATTTTTTTTACAGGGGCTGGAGGGATGGTACAGTGGGTAGGGCGCTTGCCAACCGGGAATCCTCATCATCCCATATAGTCCCCTAAGCCCACCAGGAGAAATTCCTGAGTGCAGAACCAAGAGTAACCCCTAAGCACCGCCAGGTGTGGCCCCCAAACAAAACAAAACAATCAAGAATCAAGTCATCGGCTGGGTGTGACCCAAAAAGAAAAAAAAAACAAAAGAATTGGACCAGTGAGATAGTTAAATTTTTAAGGCGCTTGTGCACGTGATTGATCTGGGTTCAGTCCCGCAGCACATCCGGTTCCCTGAAACCCCAGAATGATCTCAGCACAGAGCCAGGAGTAAGCCCCAAGCATGCACAACCCTCCCCGCCCCTCCCCCCAAATTGTAGGGGTTGGAGAAATAATAAAGTGGATA
>JAOXYA010137024.1:0-10177 GCA_028565675.1 Sorex palustris | reverse complement strand
CTATCTTTTTTCTCCCACTCTCTTTTCCTCCCTTTCTCCCTCCCTCCCTCCCTTCCTTCCTTTCTTTTATTGTTCTTTCGTTTTTTCATTCTTTCTTTCCTTGCAGAGTTCAGAGGCTAGTCCCAGTGTGGTGTTGTGCTTGGAGTTGCTTGGGGGACCTTGTGGTAGCACCTGCACATACTTAGACCTTTGAGCTGTCTTCTGGTCTAGTAAACCCTTCTCCTCTTCCCCCTCCTCCTCCTCCTCCTTTTCCTCCTCCTCCTCTTCCTCCTCCTTCTCCTCTCCCTCCTCCTCCTCTTTTTACCCCCTCCTTCTCGTCCCACACCTGGCTGTGCTCCGGGCTTACTCCTTGCTCTGTGCCCAGGGATAACTCCTGGTGGGCTCAGGAGACCAAACCCAGGTTGGACACATGCAAAGCAAACACTCTGCTCACTGTGATATGTCTCAGCCCCCTAGTTCTTTCCAATACTTTTTCTCTGTGTACATTTGTGTATATATGTGGGTATGTTTGATATTTAAACACAATAACAATTCAAATTCAAATTTGTACTTTTTTTTTCCTTTTTGGGTCACACCCAGCGATGCACAAGGATTACTCCTGGCTTTGCACTCAGGAATTACTCTTGGCAGTGCTCCGGGGAACATATGGGATGCTGGAAATCGAACCCGGGTCGGCAGCATGCAAGACAAACGCCCTATCTGCTGTGCTATCGCTCTAGTCCCTGTACTTTCTATTTAATATTCTTTCTTTCAAAACTTTTTTTTAATGAGGCATCACTATTCACAATAATGTTAACTATACTCTCCATCTATTACTCAGGCATACAGCATTCCAATGCCACATCCATTTACAGAGCATCCTGCGACCAGTGTCCCAAGGGCTCTCTGAGCCACCCTACTCCTAGGTAAGCTCATAGGTTACATAGTTCCTATGACAGTTTTTTTTTTTGTTTATGGGCTACACCAGGAAGTGGTCAGGGATTTCTCCTGGCTCAGTCCTCAGGGATCACTCCTGGTGGGGCTCAGAGGAACAAATGTGATGCCAAGGATTGAACTAAAAATGGCCAGTTCCTCTTGCACATTGTCCCCTGTATTATTGCTTCAGCCCCCTTAGGAAAGTTCTATAGATAAAATCTCCTGTTCTGATGACTTCGGTCACTTGTTGTTCTTTTACTATCCCTTTATATTCCACATACGATTTTCTAAAAATTTATTGTGGAAGTGATGACACGTACACACAAATAGATGAGTAAATCTAAACTCTTGAAATTCCACCAAATTGGAAGTGAATAATTTGATAAGTCTTTTTTCAAAAACTATATCTTTCTCTTTATAGGTATAGAAATTAAAAAGTGATAGTATATTTAGCATAATTCTATGCTAACTCATGTAAAAATTGACATGAAATAAATAAATGCTACAAATACAAAATTTAGTAAGAGTGAAGAGGGGAGAATCAAGAAAAATTTAAGGGAAAGTCTGAAAATTTTATACATGTATAAAATGCATTTTGTTGTAAGACTGGAATATTGCCTTTATATTAGAAAATACTGTAGATAATATTTAAGTATCTACATTAGAAAGTAATAGATTATATAAAATATCTGTAGATATAAAAATAACACAAAAATACATAGATCATTCAATATAGATGAAATGTTAATTCATTATTGAAAAAGTATAAGATCTTTTAGCAAGATAAGAGTAAACAAACTTGGGGCTGGAGCAAGAGCACAGCAGGTAGGGCATTTGCCTTGCACACGGCTGACCCGGGTTCAATTCCCAGCAACCCGTATAGTCCCTTGAGCACCTCCAGGAGAAATTCCTGAGTGCAGAGCCAAGAGTAACCACTGTGATTGCCGGGTGTGACCCAAAAAGCGAAAAAAAAAAATCATAACCTATGCCTGACCATGAAGCTCTATATTGTTCCTTCAAATCTGAGAAACCGTCAAACTGGATGGAGTATTCTTAGTGAGATGTTCCTTTCCTTGAGATGTTTTCTCTGTATCCCACCATTCTCTTCTGACTTGTAGGGTCTCAGTGGATAGATCTCCTGTGTGTTATGCACTCTCCTTTGTAAGTTCCTTTTCTCATCTTGCTGCTTCCACTATTCTCTCTCTGGTTTTGCTTTTGTCATCCTGATTATAATGTGTCTTGGAGGTTTCCTATTTGGGTCTACTTTCACTGGGACCCTTTGAGCCCCTTAGATCTCTGTGCCTGCACTCCCTAGCTTTGGGATATCCTTATCTGTTATTTCTTTAATTAGTAGATCATCATCAAATTTGCCTTCCTGTTCTTCAGAGACTCTGATGATTCTTATACAACCATCTCATAATTGAACTCATCCCATAATTCCCTGGTGAGTTCATTTCCCAACCCAGACTTCCACCCATCTTTTGCTGTTTTCACAGAGGTTTCCTGCATCTCATTTTGGAGTTCCTTGAGATTGTTCCCTCATGTGCTATTATTCTGCTGCTAGGTCTTCTACTGACTTTTTTTCTTTTTGGGTCACACCTAGCGATGCACAGGGTTACTCCTGGCTTTGCACTCAGGAATTACTCCTGACGGTGCTCAAGGGACCATATGGGATGCTGGGAATCAAACCTGGGTTGGCTGCGTGCAAGGCAAACGCCCTACCCGCTGTGCTATCTCTCCAGCCCCTCATTCTCGTTAGGTTTTTGAGCCACCCTCTGGAGGTGTATGTAGAGCTAGGGACCAAACCCAGAGTGCCTGCACACAAGCAGGTATACTCCTGGCACCAAAAAAAAAAAAAAGAAAGTTAAACTTGTAGTTGATTAATAGGCAGTTGACAAGGGTTTTCACTCACCTATTTCAAAAAAAAAGAAGAAAACACACACTAGCATGAGGAGTTATTACTACAGTAGTTAAAAGCAGGTTTTCTCACCCCATGATCGTCCTTAGTAAAGGAATTCAGCACCCATCCGCTCATCTGCTTGAACTTTCTGGAATCACAGTAAGAGATGGCTGAAAGGACCAACAGGGTGGAGCAGATTCTAAGAGTGAGAGGACCGATGCTTTACAAGTAAGAGCTGGGGTGGGCTTCCCTTGCAGAAATGTGAGATAGAATGAAAAGCCAAATATTATCACTTGACGCTTTTCCAGACTAGTTCTAAAAGCACTGATTAGCATTAGTTGAAAATAGAGCTCTAGCGTATTTATTGAGTACATTAGCAAGAGTGGGGATGCTAGTATTTATTAAGGCATTAAAATTTTACAACTGATAGCTTTTTCTTATTTATTGATTGTTCAAAAAAAGGCTTAGTTTTGGCAGATGAAATGACAGCTCAGCGGGGGCCGGAGAGATAGTACAATGGGTAGGGCACTTGCCTTGCATGCAGCCAACTCAGGTTCAATCCCAGGCACCTCATATGGACCCCCAAGCACCAACAAGAGTGATTCCAGAACACAGAGCCAGGAGTAAGCCCTGAGTACCACTGGGTTTGCCACCCCCACCAACAAAATTATTCATCTGGGTCTGGAGTGATAGAATGGCAGGGCACTTGCCTTACAGGTGGCTCACCTGGGTACAATCCTGGCACAAGTATGGCCCCCTGAACCTGCCAGAAGTGACCCCTGAGAGCAGAGCCAGGAGTAAGCCCTGAACAAGCCAGGTCCCACCCTCCTCCTCCGCCCTGGGAGAAAAAAGAAAAGGAATTATTGTCATCTATTCAGGAGCCAGAGGGGAGAGTTGTAGACATTTCAGAATGGAGTTATCATCCTTCCCAGTTAAGATGGCGAAGGGGAAGGTCTGATGGAGAGACCCAGCTTTGATTCATGGCACTGCTTGGCTCTAGAACTGCCGGGGGCTCCCTGTCCCCTAAACAGAACGGGGAGTAGTTGCTAAGTGCGCATGTGCTCACACCCTGAGCCACCAAAACCGATGGCTATTTGTTTAAAGATGTATAAAGTAACATACACTGGTTTAAAAAGAAACACTGGCTAAGAGTAAAGACATGCTCTCAACATCATGGTTCTGAGCTGGATTATAATTTGCCTTCTTTAATCTATGCAGTTGTCTAAAGTGACTAGGGATTTTCTCATTTGTTTTGCAATGGAATAAAATGTCAGTGATGATCTGTTTTGAGATGATACTGGTCTACAATGTAAATATACCCTCTACCGGTACAGTGGCACCATCCCCACCACCCCTTAACCACAGTGATCAAGACCTGCCAGCACTCCTGAGATCAGAGTCCAAGGTTTACTTTCATTGGCCCCTAGTCCTTTATTTTTTATTTTTTTGGTTGTTGAGTCACACCGGCAGTACTCAGGATTCACTCCTAGCTCTGTGTCTGGGCTCACTCTTGGTGGGGGTGGGGTGACATGGGATGCGGGGACAAAACCCAGGTCATCCAACTGTCCTGTCCCCCCCCCCCCGAGACACTGCTCCCCGTATTTATCATACTCGGTTGGTCTCCTCAGAGGAATCAATCCCAGCTGCATGAATGACTCCTGATTATGCTCAGGGATCCCTCCTGAGGGGGTGCTGGGGATTGCACCCCGGTGGGAACACTCCCCCCCTACTGTTGCCTGGCCCCTCCCTTTCTTTCTGTACCACAGAAACCACGTGACAGGGAACTGTGCACAGGCCGGCGCATGCCCAGTGAGCCTTCCTACTGACCCCTCCTGAAGTACACCTCCCACCGTCTCACTGAAGCACTGGATGGATAGGGGAGCACGGTTTCAACCCTGAGCACTGCTCACTCCCCTGAGCACAGGGCCAGCAGCCTGAACCCTCGGGGAGGGGGAAACGGAAGCAACCCAAGTATTCCCTGGCAAAGTTATCATTTCTCTAGCCTCCACTTTGTAGAAGGAAAATATAAGCTAGAGACTGGGCCTGCAGCTTACACATTCACTTGTTACCTAACAAAGATTCGGGGCCAGAGATGCTCAATGGACTGAGCACGTGCTCTGTACGCAGGAGGCCCGGGCCCCACCCCCAGCACGGCCTTGGTCCCTTGAGCACAGAACAGGAGTCTCCTGAGCACTGCGGCACGTGGCCCGAACACCCCCTCTCTCCTTCAAAAAATCTTTCACCTGTTTTTCCTCTCAACAGCAGCACCCCCACCTTGGAAGTACCTTCAGGCTCACTCTTCAAGCCCTGTTCTCTGAACACCAATCTTGCTTGTCTGTAGTCTGGAGACTGTTTTGGTTTTTGCCACCCCCGGCAGGCTGAGGGCTTACTCCTGCCCTCCTGGTGGGGCTCTAGGGACTATATGGGGTGCGAGGATCAAACCCAGGTTGGTCCCATGCAAGGCAAGTGCCCTTCCCCCCAACCCCACTTCCCCCATCGCGTCTCCTCTCACATCTTTCTAAGCAAGTTTTGTTTTGTTTTTTTCTTTTTTTTTTTTTTGCTTTTTTGAGTCACACCAGGCAATGCACAAGGGTTACTCCTGGCTCTGCACTCAGGAGACCATATGGGATGCTGGGAATCGAACTCGGGTCGGCCGCGTGCAAGGCAAACGCCCTACCCGCTGTGCTATTGCTCCAGCCCCTCTAAGCAAGTTTTGATGAATAAAAGCTACCTTACTTCACTTTTTAAAAAAAAAGAAAATGTCTCCAACTCTGATAATGAAGAGGCTATCACCAAATCAGCTGTGAGTGAGCAGGTGCGGTGCCTGGGGGTGAAGGACAGGCCTTAGCCTGCATTTATACAAAACTGAAGAAAGCACCTGGCTACTTGTTAGAAGACAGATAGATTAGCCAAAGGTACCATTGTTAAATACAAATAATCATTTGAAATTTGGTGAAATTTAGCCAAACCTTGGAGGCCAGCGATAGGGCAGTGGGTTAAGTGCTTTCCTGGCACTCGGCTGAGCGGGTCTGACCCCCAGCACTCCGCATGGTTCCCAAGCACCACCAAGCACGAGCCCTGAGTGCAGAGCCAGGAGTAAGCCCTGTGCACTGCCAGATGTGGCCCAAAACTAAGAATCTTAAAGAAAAAAATTTGGTCAACCTCAAATGAGTAAACAGGCATGATTTGTGGCGAATTTGGCACATACTATCTCAGTCTACAAAAGGGAGGTGAGGGCCTGAGTGCTAGGAAGCAGGTAGGGACCTGGCCTGGCCTTGGCTGGCCCGGGTTCCATCCCAAGCATGGATCTCTGAGCAGAGCCTGGAGTAAGCCCTGGGCACAGCTGGTGTAGCCCCCCCGCAAAAAAACAAAACGAAAAAGGGAGATAAAAGAAACTTCCGTGTGACTCTTGCTCAACTCAATTTTATCAAGAAGACTGGCTGTGGGCAGGGTGAAACAGGAAGTCGAGACTGAGGGACCATCTGTGCAGATTCCCGACGCTGCTGGTCTAACATCACTGGGGGCCGACACGTCAGGCCGGAGGGCCTTGAGCGCCCACCCCCATCCCACCCTGCCACGATCTCGGGGCCAGCACTGGAGGGCGCTGTGGGTCAGGGCTCGGAGCAGCGCACAGACCATCTGCTCCCCAAAGGGCCTCTCATTCTACACTTGCAGTCTATTCTGAAACCCACCCTCGGTCCTCGGCTATCGCAAAGGCTGGTAAGGCAGGAAAACCTGCACTTACCAACACGTTTGCTCAAACAGAAGAGCTTGGAGGGAGGCCAGGAGGCCTTTTAAACTCGCTCGCTTCCTTGGGATCTGATTTTCGTAGCTGTAAGGGCGTACTGGGCTGGCGGGGGAGAGAGACGTGGCAATGAGAACGGGCTGAGCTACAGTCCTGTCACTCACTGCCTCACTCAGCCCACGTTCCCAAACCTGTCGGGGAGAAACCTGGCCGGAAGGGAAGGAAAAGTACCACGCCACATTGAAGACAAGTTTTATTGGGGAAGTTTCTGATGGTTCAGGCTGCAAGCACGCTCCTTTCAGGGAAGGTCCACAGACCCAGCAGCCGCAGACGCCAGTGTCAAGTCTACTTTACACTCAAGAACACAAGCCCGCCTCTGGGGAAGGTGTTCCGGCGTGGTCTGGAGTGGGCAGCCACTGACCTCAGCTGTCCTCACTGTCCACCGCTTCCTGGAAGTCAGGCCGGGTGATATCACTGAGCACAGAAGGACATGGCCTTCCACGAGTGGCTTGGACAAGAAGCTTCACGCCTTAGAAGACGCAGTAAGACGACAAGTCCCAGTGGTGGGGCAGGTGGCACACAGCACCAGTTTTACAGGGGGCTCGGGCAGGCAGGGCAAGGGCAGCAGGTGTTGGCAAAGGGCACACAAGACAGAGCAGCCAGCAGGAGCGAGGAGTGCTTGAACCTGCCCGGCCGGGCTGAGCTGCCTCTTCCAGAACGCATCTGCGGCGTTTCCCGACGCCCCCCACCCAGCCCGCCCCGTTCCCCAGAGTTCAGGTCAGCAGAGACAAGAGAGAGAGGGTCC
The DNA here is from genome assembly GCA_028565675.1 of Sorex palustris. Lineage (NCBI taxonomy): Eukaryota > Metazoa > Chordata > Mammalia > Eulipotyphla > Soricidae > Sorex > Sorex palustris. The sequence goes on along the minus strand of JAOXYA010137024.1, from coordinate 2,812 downwards.
TGCTCAGGGTTCCCAGGGGGGACTTCGCCTCCCGTCCACTTCCGTCTCCACGTGATACAAGACGTCAGCCAGGGTGTGCTCCACCACGGCGCCCCAGCCCATGTCACTCATCTGGGGGAGGAGAAGAGAGGGAACCGGTGAGGCGCGTAACCACAGCACCAAGCACGCGAGCACAGACCGTCAGTGTCAGCCTTACTCACGGGGCGGCAAGTGAGGTCCTTGGGAGGAAACTTGAAGCATGGTCCAAAGTTAATGGAAACCTGGGATCGAGAAATGAAAGCAGAAGTAGTAAACAGAACGAAACAGTGAAAAAGTTGTGGGGCCAGGAAGAGAGGACAGTGGGTAGGGCATTTGTCTTGCACACAGCAGACATGGGTTCAATCCCCAGCACCTTATATGCCCCCCTGAGCAAGACCAGGAATGATTCCTGGGTGCAGAGTCAGGAGTAAGCCTTGAGCATTGCCATGCATGGCCCCAAAACAAAAACAAAAACAAAAACAAAAAAAGAAAAAACAATGAAAATGTTAATTTGGACATTTCTGTCCAAATGGAGCCTCGGAGGCTACAAGGTGGCTCGAAGGGCTGAGTGTGTGCTTTGCACCTGACAGGGGGCAGCCAGCCAGCGCAGCAGATCCCAGAGCATGACTCAGGATGCCCCCACCCCACCCCCGGAATAAAATGTCAGGGGAGAGCGTTCCAAGGGAGGGCGTGCCCTCGGGGTTTGGCCCCCCCACCCATGAGCACCGCTGGGTATGCTTCCGCCACCCAGAACCCAAAGAGGAAAACCCTAACAGGTTGTGCTATTCCTCATGTTTTGAAAGCCAAATCAAGGGGGCCCGGGGAGAGGGCCAGGGGAGGGCCCAGGCCCGTCTCCTGCGGCAGCAGTGGGCGAGGTACGCACCGTGCAGCTCTTGTACAGCGAGATGGCGGGGAAGTACACCCCCTCGAAGATGTCTTTGTAGGCCACGCCCTGATTGACGCCATTTTTATAGAATATTATCTGAAACAAGAGTCAGGGTTTTACTTAAATTTTTTTTTTTAACACAAGACAGTGCCAGAGAGAGTACACTGGGCCGGGCGCTTGCCTTGCACACAGCCGACCTGGGTTCGGCAAACACCTACTACGTGCTACTGTTCTGGCCCCTTGAGCCTATCTTCATGTACTATTTTAGCTGGTCTTAAGATTTGTGCTCTATCCAAATTCCTATGCTACTTACACCAGAGAGCTCTATTATCACATGCTACATTACATTTCTAAAATTCCATTTGGTGCCCAGGGCCAGATACAACACTGGTAGGGTGCTTGCCTTGAACGCAGACACCCAGTTTCGATCCCCAGTATTTCATACTGTCCCCTGAGCACTGCCAGGAGCAACTTCAAGCAGAGAGCCAGGAGTAAGCCCTGAGCATCACCAGATGAGGCCCAAAACCTAAAACAAATCTTCATTTGGGACCTGAGTGGCACTACAGTGACAGGCTCAGGTTTGATCCCCGGCACCCCAAATAGTCCCCTGAGCCCCACCAGGAATGATCCCTGAGCACAGAGTCAGGAGCAAGCCCTGAGCACTGCTGGCTGTGACCCAAAACACACAAAACAATTGTCACTGTCACTGTCCTCCCGTTGTTCATCGACTTGCTTGAGCGGGCCCAGTAACATCTCCATTGGAGACTTTGTTGTTACTGTGTTTGGCATATCGAATATATCACGGGGAGCTTGCCAGACTTTGCTGTGCGGGCGAGATACTCTAGGAAGCTTGCCGGGCTCTCCGAGAGGGGCAGAGGAATCAAACTCGGGTCGGCCACGTTGGCTGCATGCAAGGCAAACGCCCTACCGCTGTGCTATGGCTCCAGCCCAATTAGAAAATAAAAAATCCATTGGTCTCCCGTGGATTCCTTGGAATCTTACCCATCTATTTGTCTCCTTTCCTTGTAGCAAGTTCGCTCTTCTGCAAATTCAAAAGATTTTTCTTTTGAAAAATCCGGGTAGGATTTTCTGTCAAAGTTTCTCAGTCTTTGGGGTGGAGAGACAGGTCAATGGGCTCTGTGCATGCTTTGTTTGTAAGGGGCCAAGTTCAATCCCTGGCCCCGCATGGCCCCTGACTGCTGCTAGGGGGAGCCCAGGCACAGAGCCAGAGCAACCCTGAGCACAACTGCTGTGGGCAAACATCTTTCTCCTGAACTCTCCTTTCCTGCCTCTCTCCTAAATGTTCTCTTACCCGATACATATGGACTTCAGAAAACGTTACTCCTTTTAAAACATTCATTTTGCTTCTTTTCCTGGCAAGAGTTATCTTTTGCCTGCCTCATCCTCCACAGACCTCCTGTTTCCTTTCACCATTTTTTCCTTAAAATCAACTGGCACCCTAGGTTTCCCGCATCTACATTCACTTCTGTGTCTGCAGCGGTGACAGCCCAGCCGTTCTGTAAAAGTATTCCCAGCCCAGAACTTTCCACCTCTCTTCTTCTCTTAGTCCGAGTGGCCAGTCCAGATGTGCCACCTGAGCTATGATGTCGGTAGACATGTTCCCGTCAGCCATGGGGGGGGAAGGCAGGCAGGCAGGGAAAGTTCCAGAGACACCAATGGTGGGGGGGTGTCTGTGCCTCCAAATCACACACAGCAAGGCCAGCATCCTCGCGGCCCAGTGCTCTTCCCGTCTCGACTGTTCTGACAATCTCTTACAGGTTTTCCTACTGGACCACTGTTTGTTTTTTTTTTAAGAAAAAAAATCTTTATTTATTTTTTTTCCTTTTTTTGTAGGAGTACTGCTATTTATTCAGCCACTGATTAGCTGATTGAATTGTGCATGAACTC
>JAOXYA010136996.1:0-10178 GCA_028565675.1 Sorex palustris | reverse complement strand
AATAAACCTAGTCCCACCACCTTATGGAAAACATATTCACATGCTTATTTTTTCTAATCTGATTTGGTTACAAATCTTACCTTCTAGTTAATTAAGATAAAATACCTGAGCCATCTTTCATTCTGAGTTTTCTCACAATCCCCAAACTGCAAAGGCATTGAACTCCACCTTCAAAACATGATCAGAATCACTGATTTTTTTAACCACCTGCAATGCTATATTTTGATTCAATTGCCATCTCTTCTGTACTAATATATCTATTTCTTTACTATTCTAAAGAGCCTTCATCTTGAGCCACATAAAGCAAAATTAAGATTGCATTACTCTTCTGATAAAACCATTTGATGGAACATGGAACATGCAAGTTGTATTGTAGAACGAGTTCTATTGTAGAACAAGTTGTATGTAGAACATGTAGATAGAACATGTAAGTTGTATTGTAGAAGCCAAACTAATGATTACAATCAGGGGGTTAAAATTTTCTGTTCACTCTTTGTCTCTTCAATCATATATTTTGTATTTCACCCTCATTTAACCAATCTGATCCATTTCTTGCTGTTTCTCAGACACTCTAGACAAGTTCTAATTTGGGACTCATTCCAGCTATTTCCTTTGCCTGGAAAATTCTTTCTCTAGAAATCCCACTAACAAAACCCATCATTCCTTTGGATTCTTTCCAAATATAACCAATCCAATATGATCTACAGTAGTCATTTATAAAAACTGCATCTCACATTCCTTAGTTCACCTCATTTCCACTATTCTATCCTGCTTTTTTTACTTCAACGCGCATCACCTAATGCCACTATGAAATTTATTTTACTTATTTACCGGTTTCCCTGCACTGAGAAGTAAACTCCCTTCTGGCTTTTTGTCATTCCTTTTTGTCTCTGCAGTGCGCAAATGAGTTGAAAATAATAACTTCTGTAAGACACATATCTTATTGAATAATTGAAAAAGCAAACTACAATATATGGGATTTCCACTCTTTGTTCACCAAATACACTCAAAGTGTGCCAGTCTCTGAAACAGCCATTAGCATATGGTATAAAGGGAACCCTGGATGGTCCTGACACTCAGGGACTTCACAGGCTGCTGAGAAGCTAATCACTATAAAATAGTCACCCAAGCAAGTTCAGAAATGAATACTGAGAGAATTCTGTGAGGAAAAATGTATGACAAAATCACACATGAGAGAAAACTGTCATAAATTGTTGGTAAGGAAAGACTTCAAATGGAACGTTAAATAGTAATTGAGATATTAAAATTATAAGAAATATAAATATAAAACTCCAAAATTGAGAAAGAATGAACAATGTAAAATACTTCTGTAATATAATTATATGGATAGAAGAATAGAATTTGAAGTGCCTAGCTATGTCAGCATGAACAAAGGTTTTATTGACTGGAGAGGGTTGAGCTGATACTAAATGCCAAGAGAAGACAGGAAAGAATTGAACAGAGATATGATCTAATGATATTTTATCATTTGCATTGTGCTTCTGCTTGTTGTATATAAAATGACTTTAGAAAAGTCAGTAGAAGCAGAGAGACTGCCAGAATACTGTGGTCTTAGTTTCTGTGTAATACCCAAACAGGATTTGGTGGTGCTGTTGAATAGGAAATAATGAGATGGTTATTAACTTTATTTTACTATTAAAACAATCACAAATTAGCTATAGGAACTACTTTGAATACCTGGATTTCTATCATAAATAAATGGGTAGACACAAGTAAATGGGGCCAAGGAGATAGTACAGTGGGTAGGGTGGTTGCCCTGCATGCACCTAACCAGGGTTCAATCTCCAGCATACCATATGGTTCCTACAAGTCCACCAGGAGTGATCCCTGAGGGTAGAGCCAGGAGTAAGACCTGAGCACTTCCAGGTGTGACCCCAAAGTCTAAAATTAAAAGGAAAGAAGAAAAGAAAAAGAAGGAAAGAAACATATAACGTAATGCATCACTAATTTCCTTTGTGGAAAAATTGGAATTCGAAAGCAGGTGGTAAGGGCCTGAGACATAGGAGAGTGGGTAAGAAACTTGTAATTCACGTGGCTGACTGAGCTCAGTGATCCCTCATGCACTGCCAGATGTAATATATTAATGCAGAATCAAGCATAAATTCTCAACACCACCACGACCACTGCTCTTCCCCTCCAGGAAGAAGGTGATAGAAGAAAATTTAGAAGATGTATTGTTCCAAGATTGACATTTTGTGTGATTGTGCTAGATTTTGTATATATTTGTTCTGAATTAACCCAGAAGGCTCTGTAAGAATCCCTGGATTCCATCATCTTCTATAGAATAAACATTGGATTGAGTGTTTCAACTTCCCACCAAACCCCAGTTCCCTGATACAAAAATATATTATGTTTTATTAGGTAATATATTATATACCTAATTTGGAATTTCACATTTTTTGGTCCCTAGACCAGTAAACATAGAGTTTGTTAGTCTTCCTTAATACTCAGACTTAGGAACCTTTTCAGGAAAATCCCAACTTGCTTTTCTTACCTTTATTTTCAAAATAAGTTAGATTTCCTTTTGGTCAGGACCTGCTGGGGGCCATGAATTTAGCATATGGAGAATCCACAGAGAAAATACCTCGAGTTCTGGGAGAACAAAAGCAAAAGCAATGGATCACAGTTGATTAATTATAATTTAAGTACTTCGGCAAGCTTAAGGTATATAACAAGTCTTATTGTTCAGGTCCAAAGCTAGCAGTGGACACAATCAGTAATGCAGCATAGGCATACAGCTATGAAAGATACAGACACAAGAAAAAGGCCACAGGCAGAAATAATGTTCAAGACTTCATGTAAAGATTGTGTCCTCAGGCTGGGGAGACATTAGAGACATACAGGCACATGCCTTCCATGCAGCCAACTCCTTTGATACTCAGCACTGAATGTTTTCATATCCTCTCCTCCCTGGAATCTCTAAGCCCAGAGGCCCCAAGAACCATCAAGCTCCTGATGGTTCCAGACCTGCAGGGCCAGGCTCTCTCTTCATCTTTCATCGTCATCCATGAGGGCAAACAATCACCTGGTTGGTCCCCAAGCCCTTGGGGACTGCTTGGAAATCTCCTTCCATTTTTTTCTAAACACACTGTAGCCTCATCACGTAAGTTATATTTGAAAAAAATAATTAAAATGTGTATGCAAATTAGGAAACTTATATAGGGCCAGATAGATAGTACAGTGGATAAAGCCTTTCCTGCATACGTGTGACCCAGGTTCAATCCCTCGCATCACACATAGTCTCCCAAACACCCCAGGAGTGACCCCTGAGGACAGAATCAGGAATAAGCCCAGCATAATCCTGAATGTGGCCCAAAACAAAAAGGAAAGGAAAGATAAAAGAAACTCATATTGTTATAACAGTCGTAAAATGAAACACTTGGTATAATAACATGGAGCAATTTTATCTGCCCTAGATTCAAGTACCTCTCCTAAACTCTTGGGTCAAAATTGACAGCTGTGGTCCAGATGAAGTCAGTCTAAGCCAGAGGCAATGAAATACACAGTTGATTAGAGAGTGAACATTTGATGATCCCTCTCCTGGATTCCCTTCTTGGTTGAGTTGCTTTCCATTATCTATGCTTTATTATGAAACTGAAGAATCCATAGATAGGCAGTTGTATTGGTCTTCTATAGTTCTATCATATCGGTTTTCTATAAAACTGTAGAACAAATATGTAGTCCCTTACTTGCTCTTTGCTCCATTCTTACCTTTAACCATAAAAGCTACCTCAAAATAGAACTATGAGAGTCAGAGAGATAGTCCAGAGGCTAAGTTACATGTGGCTGAATCCAGGTTCAAATATATTTCACATATGGCTCCCCACATGTGGCACCCCCCAAAAAAATCATAATAAATACAAATAAAAATAATCTTCCTTTTGTGAAAAAATTAGTAAGACTGTATATTTTATTTCAAATTTTATAAAGACTTATTGACTTTGCATGCTGACAAATCATAAAATCCAAACCATGACAGTACCAATAAAAAATATTTTGTTTCATGATGCTGGGATGTTTAATTGAAAACAATGCATCATCACTATGCTAAATAAGATAATATCTTCTTTTCCCTATCTCAAACTAGAAGCAGTTAGATTCTTTTATAAATTCCAAACAATGTTGCACAATTCCAAATACCAAGAGCATGCTCCAGAACTCAGAGTGAATGTCTGGAATTCAGATGCCTGCCAATTTCACACATCTTGAAACAATATCACTTGGACACAGCAACAGAGAGAGATTAGCTGTCACAGTCTTCAAGTGGAAAACCATACAAAAAGAAACCTGTCTTCACATATAATCCCATTTTAATTCAGTTTTTGCCCTTCTCTATGCGAGATATATTATCAACACATTTTCCATTTTGCCATACATGTCTTCTGAGGTAGTAAAACATGTATTTTAATATGACTTTATTTATCATTTTGTTTAATTATTCATAGAAATTTTTGGTGAAAGAGAACAGAATAGTATGAAAATGAAATGTAATTAGGCAGAGGAAAATAATTTGAAAGACTATGATAACATTGGGAAAGAGGAAGGCATAAAATGAAATATAATACCTCAGAGTTCAAGACTCTAAAAGGTAGGACTAAGGTCATAAACTTTTCTTCTCTGGAAAATTATGAAAGCATAAGACCATAATCAATCATACAAATCTAAATATTTACTTAACATTTTAAAGATAAATATCTATTAAGTGTTAATGAGATGAAAACAAATAGTAACTTGGTGAGGCCCAACACTTATTACAAGTTAGTCAAGAAGGACTGTTTTTTCATGGATACTCATAAACAGGTACTGAAAAATATAACAATTGTCTTCTTGATGTCCTTATAGGGATGATAGTCAAGGTCTAAAATCTATTTTAACTGTTCACTCCTTGCAAGCAAGCCTGATTCCAAAAAGGATTCAACACGATCAACCATATCCACACAATAACTAAGCTCATTGAGATTTCTTGGGAATTCAAGATGCCGATCTGTCCAACGTTTATTGATTTAAAGAAGGCCTTTGATTCTGTTGAGATGGAAGCATTCATTGAAGCCCTAACCAAACAGGGCATTCAAACTCAATACATAAGGATCCTCTGTGAGTTGTATTACGGATTCACTACCAGGATTTCACCATTCTACAGGGAAGTGATCATTGACATCAAGAAAGGGGTTTGTGGGGGTATGGTGCTGCCAGCAGGTCAATCTGTACCTGTGAGGCGAGTGCATCAGCAACCTGATGGCGCCTTCAGACTTCCAGATACCCCAAAATTGCTGTTTGTGCCTATGGCCAGACCCCAAAAACTTGGGGCAAAGTTTACCAAGAAAGTAAACACCCAAAAGTTAGGTATGTGGGAGACACACCCACAAACCACCACCGGATCAGCTATATAATTAGAGGCATGGCCTCTCTGGCTCCTGATCAAGCTGCTTAATGGCCATGATCACAAAGACTCAGAAAAAAATGTCGAAACCCAGCGGCTACTGGCAGAAATGTGTCCAGTCCCTGCAGTAGGTTACTGACTCTGGGCCGCCCCAGGTGGGAATGGGTTTCGTATCTTGGCCTGTTCCCCCTGGCTGCTCCCCCATGGCTGCCATCCTCCAGAGGCCACTGGACAGTCAGGTTTGCACTCACAGTGACAAGACACGTGGGGCCTCACGGGAAGGGGCTGGAGCTGGCCCTTTCCTCCCCGTCCCAACGAGACCCCGAGTCACCATCCACAATTGCCTCTCTGGCTCCTGATCAAGCTGCTTAACAGCCATGATCCAAGAGACTCAGGAACAAATCTCAGAACCCAGCAGATTTGGGCAGAAATCCCTCCAGACTTAATTTTTAAAATTTCAGAATTCCAAAACTGCGCAGTCACTACTATGGCCAGGAGACATCATATGTTATTCATAACCAGAAATAGAAAACAAATTGTTACTGTTGCCTTTTTGGCAGATCTGAGTGTTGGAGTAAAATCTCAAATAATAATGGTGGGTCTGGTGTCAAAATATTGAATATAATCATAGTAGAGAGTAATGTGGAAATCGTCTGCCCCACAGGTAGGGAGATGTTGTGGGATGAGGGGGTATACAGGGGTTTTTGGTGGTGGAAAATGGCACTGGTGAAGGTATGGGTGTTTCATTGTATTACTGAGACTTAAACCCGAAAGCTTTGTAACTTTTCTCACAGTGATTCAATAAATAAAATTATAAAAAAGATTAAAAAAAACTAAATAACTCATTTTTAATGTAGAAGGAAAAAAAAGTTAACCACTGCCAGGCTTCAATGCTCAAAGAAGGTTGCCTTTCAAACTGGAAGTAAGGCTGTATGCAACTTTAATCCTAAGTGTTCTTCACTATCTCCCAAATTCTTGGGCCTCCTTAAAATTTCTATTAAAATTCAAAGCCTGAATCACAGAACGTCTGTTTAGATCATTCTTTACAGAATACGTGAAGCCCACTGTTGAGACCTACTGCTCAGATATTTCTTTAAAATGAGTGTTGTTTTCATGACTGCTAACACAACATTCATTCTGCAGTCTACTGTTCAAGTACTAGTTCTGACATTCAAGGTTTTTTGATTCATGTGAGGGACAACAAAATGTCAACAATATTGTAAGTTTGGAAGAAGCTGATAACAAGTATCAGATGACTTGGATAGGCTCAAGATTTTATGGAGGAAGAAATTGCGGGTGTGGTGGAAAAAACAAGAGACTACTATTAGAGTGGAGCATAAAGATGTGACTGAAATGCTGAATGTCATGATAAAACTTTAACATGTGCGATTTTCATGAATGAGCAAGTAAAGAGCTCCCTCAAGATGAATCTACTCCTGGGGAAGAGGCTATGAGCACTGCTGAATTGATAACCAAAAAATATTACATAAACTTAGTTGATGGGGAAGCAGAAGAGTTTAATGGTTGGCTCTAATCGTGAAAGAAGTTTTATAAGAATGCCACCAAACAGCATCACTTGCTAGAGAAATCTTTCTAGAAAGGAAAAGTCAATCAGTGTAGAAAGGTTCACTATTTTTAAAAAACTGCCATAGTTTGGGTTGGAGATAGGACAGAGCTCTTGCCTGACATGCAGCATCCCCGGTTCAATCCCTGGCACTGCAGAAGATCGTTCAAAGCACTTCCAGCAGTGATCCCTGAGCACAGATTCAGGATTAAGCCCTTTTGCGAGTGTGCCGCAAAAGCAAAAAACAAAATTATCAAATCCAACTCAAGCTTTCAGCAATCATCATTCTGGTCAGCAATCACTAACATCAAAGTAAGATGCCCCACTAACAAAAAAAGATAACCACAAGCTGCAGGTGCAGATAGGAGCTTCTAGCTATAAAGTATTTTTAATAAAATTAACTTCTATACTTAAAAGTTTCTACTCACCAGACCTCAGTACAGTGTAAACGTGACATTTGTATGACCTGAGGGACAAGGTATGCCTTTCACTTTACAGCAATATTGTGATGGTCTGGACCTAGACACAGTATTTCCAAATGTCCTGTATTCATCTCAGAAGCTAAGCAAACTGCTGGTACTACTCAGAGTCTGACTGTAAAGGTGCTGGTTCAGTTTCAGTAACAAAAATAACATATATTAGAATCCAGATCCTCTACCTCCACTTTTTACTTTATGAATGGCTCTCGCTTCTGCATAGTTTCACTTTAGTTAACACTGTCCTCTACAATGTCTCTCACAAGCCAGATACTCCTAATCCGGAGTGCTAAACATTAGCAATTCTCTTCTCCCAGAGAACTATACTTCTTGTTCCCCACTTTTATTTCTATAGATCTCTGTACAAATGTCAGTTTAGCAAATGAACTGTACTGAATATTTTTACAAAATAACAAATTTTTAGACACTCCTCTAAGTCAAAGTCTGACCCCCTTTATCTCTACTTTGTGTCTCTCCCTTTATCTCTACTTTGTGTCTCTCCAAAGCACTTCCATCTGACGTGTTTGTCTTTCTTTCCAATTAAAACAGAAGTTGCAGGTAGGCAGGCAGGCCTCTGTTTTGTTCTCACCTGTATCCTCAAAGGCATACTGGAATAGTGTCCTACAAACTACTATTCCTAAAGTACTGGTGGTCACTCTTACTTTAGGAATAAATATATTTGGTTTGGCACCTACATTAATAATCCTCACATACTTTACCAAAAACAGTCCTTCCACTGTTCACTGACTTGCTCGAGCAGGCCCAGTAATGTCTCCATTTTGAGACTTCTTGTTACTGTGTTTGGCATATTGAATACGTCACAGGTAGCTTGCCAGGCTTTGTGGTGCAGGCGAGATACTCTCGGTAGCTTGCTGGGCTCTCCGAGAGGGGCAAAGGAATTGAACCCGGTTCGGCTTGGCAGGGCTGGCTGCACACAAGGCAAATGCCCTACTGCTGTGCTATTGCTCCAGCCCAATAATAAAAAAAACAAAAAAATCCAAAGTAGAGACTGGCGAGAGTACAAGTACAGAGAGTAAAGGAGCTTGACTCCCTTGTCTGAGGCTGACCCCAGCTCAATCCCCTGCATCACATATGGTGCCCCTGGAGCCTCCAGTAGTCATATCTAAAAACAGAACCAAGAGTAAGTCCTGAGTACAATTCAATCCAAGTACGTAAATACACACACACACACACACACACACACACACACGTTTATCCTTAAAAATGAGAAAACCTTAATATCCTCAAATGGATTGAAAGACTCTACAACAATTTGCACAACCCACTATTTCCAGAGTTGAAAAATAGGCCTTAAGTCCCTAATGTAAAGATATTCAAATTTTAAATTAAAAATGGTCTAACAAGTTTTTATTGTAATGTTTATAAAATTACAGTAAGTTATAATTACAGAAGAATAACCAAACATTGAACACTGATGAGTTAACTCTCTAAGTTAAAATATGTAAGAGAAAAATATTTAAAAAAATCATAAATTCAGAGTATATCAGATGCAAAAACAAAGTTAAATATTACTGGAGAAGAAAATATAGAAGAGTTACACAAACTATAGAATATACTTTTGCATAGAATTTAATTTCAAACAGTTATTTTTCCCTTGCAGCCATTTGTTCTCTGCACAATGTTTTTACACTACAGAATATGATTCAAAGGCTGAGCTCCAACGAATGTCTTCACCACCTCTAACTAAACAAAAGCAAATTCTTCCAAACAAAACTCAACAGCATAATGAGACTGTCAATAGCTAATGCTTGTACTACTCTTAATCCAGGTATGAGAAAAATTTGGTAACTTTATCAAAAGGTTCCAGAAAAGAAACACATATTTCAATTATTTGCCCTGACATAAAACCTGAAAAATCTTTTTGAGTATTAGAATATTAACAATTCCTAAACTTCAGAGAAAAATAATTACTTGTAGAACATATGTGCTTTAGGTACAGATTACAATTCCTATATATATTCCTATAGAATATTTCTAGTATTTAACAGAAGAATCCTAGAAATAAAGGGTTTTTTTTTCCAGAGACAGTACAAGGAACCAGTCCCTACTATGCGAACAAAATGCTCTCACTTTACTATTTTATTATTACTATTACTAGTATTTGGTTGGAGGCCACACCCAGAGATGCTCAAGGCTTATTCTAGCTCTATGCACAGGAGTATTCCTGGGGGAACTCCGAGATCATATGGAACAATAGGAATTGAATCCAGGTCACCACATACACAGCAAGTACCCTGCCCACTATATTTTCTCTCCAGCCCCTCAGTTTACTATTTTAATAAGTTCTTCCAAAACTATTCTGGGTGACAGGGCCAAAGAGATATAGTACAGTGGGTAGGGCATTTGATCCCCAGAATCCCATATGGCCCCCAGAGCCCACCAGGAGTAATCACTGAGCACAGAGCCAGGAGTAAGCCCTGACCGATGTCAGGTGCGTCACCACTCTTTCCCCCAAAAAACAAACATAAAACACCATAACATCCGATGCGGTTACACCACAGGCTAATTGTATTACCATAGGTAAAGTGTTGATCCATAGGTCACAGACGCTTAGTACTAAGTGACAACAGACTTTTTGTAAAACTGTGCTTTGAAATAGACTAAAGGAACACACAATTCAAACAAACAAAAATAGTCAAATGCCTGTAAAACAAATTAACTGTGATCAATCTTCTGCCTCATTCTACTTGATGGGGGGGGGGGAGGAGAGGGGGAG
>JAOXYA010136971.1:0-10178 GCA_028565675.1 Sorex palustris | reverse complement strand
CTACCGAGAGTATTCGATATGCCAGACACAGTAACAACAAAGTCTCCAATGGAGATGTTACTGGGCCCGCTCGAGCTTGGTTTTGGTTTTTGGACCAGACCCAGTAGTGCTCAGAGCTTAGTCAGCGCTCTGAGCTCAGGGTCACTCCTGGAGGCTTATGGGACCACATGTGGTGTCAGGGATCAAATTCTGGTTGGACAAGTGCAAGGCAAGTGCTTTATTCACTGTAATATCTTTCTAGCTTGCAAAACAAATTTTATAATTAGAATTATTGTCAGTTATTTTCTTTTAACTAATTGAGCTATACTTTGGTCAATACCATTATTTACATTATGTCATTGATAGAATATAATTTTAAGGATACAAAACTAGCTTAAGAGAATACACCTTTGAAAATGTACAACTAGAATATAAATACATGATTTTCAGATTTATGTTTTATTTCTGTATATTTGGGTTTTTTCTTGTACCTTAACTAACACAGTGAGTTAAATGATGCTTTTAGTGGCACAATAAATAGTTGTGCAAAATTCAATAACTGAATGTTGGATTGTATCTGAAGTCACAGGAACTACTGTCTGAAAAGTCTAAACAAAAATATTGACTCAGGCATCATCACACTCACATTAAATGTGTCCTCCACTTTGGCGATTCCTTTCCCAAATATGGTCCCAAGTTGATCTCCAACTCCAGCCAACAAAAACCCAAAAAGAGGGATTCCCAGTAAGGCATAGATGATGCAGAATATCTTCCCCCCTTCAGTGCGTGGTGAGATATTTCCAAAACCTAAAGAAAATAAAAATAGTTGTTTATGACTGAGAAATATTTTAAAATATATTATCTCAAATTTGATTCAGATCTACTCAAATGATCACAGATTTTAACAAGGTATGAATCCCTTTATATTACAGAGCCCTTGGTATATTTTAATATAAAATACCCCTATAGGCAAGCATTCTAATTAACCTAGATGATGAAAAGGGGGGAGTATCACAGCAATAGAGCCACACAGGTAATCCTCGTGGCAATAAAGCTTCTGTGTAATTATAGAGAAGAGAATTCCAGCTTCATTGAAGTGAATTTAAATATACTTTTTTAAGTAACATAACTTAAAGTTTAGGAACAGCTTTTACATTCTTTTCATTTAAATACTTAACTAAAGCAATAGGAAGGTGAAATCTGTTTTTAAAGTTTTGAGATTTGAAGGTTTTCTACTTTTGTACCATCTCTGTCATTCGTCTCTTACAATTCAAGCAGCTCAACTTTTGACCTTCATCTTACCAACACAAACCATGTAGAGTGTCTGTGTGAGATGTACATAGAAAATCTTTGGGGGATTGCAAGACTTTTAGTGCCCCTTCAGGTGATTCTGAAATGTAAGCATTAATTTTCCTTCTTCACAAGAGTGTACATAAGCATTTTAAGACTAATTTTTGTTGTTAATTTCTAGTTTTCAGATAATTATAGTCAAAGAGTTTAGCCCATTGGATTTTCATTTTGGAAAACAGTGAGGGTTTTTTTGTGTGGCTTTGACCTGATCACTTTTCATTGTTATTTGAAAATGGTGCAGACATTCTACCTACTTGCAAAAACAGTAGGACTGGGGATGGTGTCTTGCTCTGGGGACATACAGAGCAGACACCATCGGCAGTCCTACTGTTTTTGCAATTCATCCCTGGTGTGGTATTATCCACCACCTCTGGTGGTGCTCAGGGATCACTTTTGGCTCATTGTTAAGAGATCACTCCTGGTGGTACTTGGAGACCAGGCAGGTGTGAGTATGGAACCCGGGGCAGCTGCATTTAAAGCAAGTGCCTACTCCTGTGCTCTCTCAAGCCTCTGAGAGTGGTTTTGCTATTTCCCCACTTTATTCAAACACCATGGTTTATAGAGTTGTTCATGATGATTTGTTACAGGCATTCAATATTCCAACACCAATACTACCACCACTGTCACCTTCCTCCACCATTGTCTCCATTTTCCCAACCACCCCTCAAGCCTAACAGTCCAACAATAATGTATTTCTATTGCTGTTATCCCTAAATGGCTAAAGGTATTATACAATGCTTCCATAGAGTTAAATTCATGAAAATTGTTGCATCTCACCATGGGTACATTGTCCTTATCTGAGGGTTCACCAAGGTGTTTCACTTTCACTTTCTATGCTAATGTTGTTGTCAGTTGAGATTGGTTGTTTCCATGTTGTTTCTGTATTTCTACTACTGTGATGTCAGTGTTGTAGATATTGGAGATGTGGCCGTGTGCTCCAGAAAATCTAGAATTCTTAACTGGGCAGTCCAACTGGGTTAAATTTTTAACTGGGCAGCGGCTTTGGGGTGTGGGAGCAGCTGCCAGGGTTTTGTTTGTGCAGAAGCTGGCCCGCCCACTTCCAAGAGCGCCCCCCAAGGTCTCAGCTGGGAATGGGCATCCAAGAGATTTTTGCAGTTAGGAGATCTCTTTCAAGATTTATTTGAGTCTTTGGAGCATGGTTGGTAGATGAGCTTACATTGGCAGCAGCAAGGGGAGGTGAGCACAGCTGCCAGGGCTTCTGGAAATAGAGGGAGCTTATTTATAAGCATGTTTGTAATAATGCTATCAAATAAGTAGCCAGTTACTTCATTACAAAAAGGCTTATCCAGAAACAAGAAACAGTGGTTGTGGGGAGCTGGCACATACAACACAGAACAGGAAAGAACGTACTTTAACAACCCTGAAAAGGATTGTTGCAAACCGAATCCAGTGAAGGAAATGGAGCTACAACTTTGTTGGCTAGTCATTAGCAGGACTGATGTCTATCATCAGCTGGGAGGCTAATGGGAGGCCCCTCCTTCCACCCTGCCCAGGCCCCTCTGTATCACCCTAGGGGTGATGCAAGACCAGTTTCTTCCTCCTTGGTTCCTCACTCTCTATCCCTATCTGTTTATTGATTTTATACAATGTCAAAGGGCTGATAAAGTCAGTACATAAATGTGTGTTTGTATCAAATATGTGTTTGTATCAAATAAGGCATTATTTATTATTTATTTCTAATGAACACAATACAGTCACAAATGCCTTTATGTGTATATAAACTTTGGGGTGAATTTATCCCTCAGATAAATTTTTATCAATTTTTATCAATTTTATCAATTTTTATCAATTTTTATCAATGACATTCCTCACAATGACACCCTCACAGATTGTATATTGTTACTTTTTTTTCTAAAAAATGGCTATTTAAATTTATAATGCCAATGACAAGTAACAAAATAAATTTTTTTTGCTTGGTTTTGGTTTTTAGACCAGACCCAGTAGTGTTCAGGGCTTAGTCAGCGCTCTGAGCTCAGGGATCACTCTGGAGGCTTATGGGACCACATGTGGTGTCAAGGATCAAATTCTGGTTGGACAAGTGCAAGGCAAGTGCTTTATTCACTGTAATATCTTTCCAGCTTGCAAAACAAATTTTATAATTAGAATTATTGTCAGTTATTTTCTAATTTTCATGGAAGATGTGACAATTACACTAAATTATAGTATTTTGTGCAGACATCGGGGATTTCCCCATTGGTTTAAAGTTTAAATGGAAGCGATTGCAAAAGATCTTAGTATTAAAAACAGATAGCAATATGTTATTGCCATTCCTCTAGCTGTTCTTACTACAATATGATTCCGGGTGCACAGCTATAGCTTTGCTGTTGACCACAACTCTGGGACAGATCATTATCCACCAGTAAATCCTATGATCTACTTTATCACTTTGTAAAGACTAAGTAGAATGTCCCATAAATAGTGTTTAGGGAAGTTTATTACACTGGACATGTTCAATATATGTTATAAAAATCATTCTTATATAACAGCATTGTTAAAAGACTAGAGCTCAATAAACGTATTCAGCTCTAGAGTGTGGAAATTATTTCAAAGCCAGATTAACAGGTCATATTTGTACAACAATTGCTTTCCACTGTATTCTGAAAGGTTCTGTCATATGGTGGCCTGTAAATCTTTACAAGGAGGAAGAGCAAGGCAGAGCACACAGAAGGCTTGCCTCATTTAATTGCATTTTGCTTTTTTGCACATTGCAGATACTGTGCTTGTTTGTTTTGACAAAGATTTTGTGGCCACTCTGCAACAAGTAAGTCTATTTTTCCAAAATTAGGTACAACTCAATTCCTGTCTTCAGGCACATTTCATTTAGGTATGCCATTCTATTTATTCACACCTGGTGGTATCCACCACTTCACAAAAACTTCACATGCCTAGCTACACTGTGATACTGGCTGTATGACAGTGCCAGAACCTAGTTTCTACAGGGTTTTCCTGGAATGTCTAAGCTGGTCAGAGACTGGAAGGAGTCAAACTCAACTACTTAAATGATTCAAACAAAGAGAAAGGATGGATCTATTTTGTGCTCATGACAATGACAAACATGATGAGTTCAAGCTCATTCAAGCTGGGGCAAGGTAGTCAAACAGAGTAGGTGACTTTCAACAGAGCAGGAGTTACCTTTGGGCATTACCCAACAATCCAATCTAAAGTCTATATGGTTGCCGACTGTCTTATCAGTATTCATAGTTGTCAATTTTCCTATAAGTGTCCTTTATGACATTTTCCCATCTTCTTGGACCCAATACAAGATTAGGGGTTGTGTTTAATTAGCACCTCTTTGGTTTTCTTTAATCTCACAGAGGAATTTGGAGGGAGGGGGAAACAGGTCTTGATTTTTAAAATAACTTTGATATGTTTAAAACTAGTCAATTATTGTTTACAACACTACTGAAGTTTTCTTCTTTCTACTTGTTCAATTGGGGCTACCACATGCTGAGCACCACAGTGATGAGGCAAAGATTCACTCAGGGAAAGTGTAAAATTAAATTCTGTATCACAGAAATGTTAAGGGGAATAAAAGCCCTCTCAAATTTTTAGAAGTCAGGGGCTGTTTCTAAAAATTTGTTTCTTAAAAATAGATGGTCAAACAATGAAACTAAATCACTAAAACCTGTCTCTCTTCTAACATCAAATAGCAGTCTTAAGAACATAGGTGTCTTGAAAAATCAACAGCGCAAACTATTTGGAGGTGGGTTCCTGAATTATTCTAGAAAGCCCCACTAAGACCCAACACTAAACTTTACCAGTATCTTCTGAAATATCCTTCATTCAAAGTTTTGGAAGAAGAGATGGCAGAATAAAAATATCATTTTCTCGATAAACTTATTCACCTTATTTATACGAGAAATGTTTATTCAATTTTGACCATTTATTAACCATTATAGAGACAAAGAAGCCAAAGAGAGTCCTTTCTGAACAGAACTAAAATTCTTTAGCTGCAAAGAGTGACAGTAAATAGAAATGATGACAAGGGATAAAGAAAGAAGGACTGGGGATGAGCAATATGGCATGTTGGATGGTCATTTTTAATGGTGCCATCAGAGTTGACCTCCTGTGAAGCTGATATTTGAGCGCAGATTTGGAAGAGTTGATACAGTAAGATATCAGAATATTTGCGGAAATGGAGAGGAGAAAGAGCTAGTATTCAGGTCCTGAGCAGAATGACCAAGTACATATGAGGAAGACAGAGGAAGTCACCTTGAATGACATGGAAAGGGTTAAGGGCTCACAAACACCAGGTTAAGGGATTGAGCACAACCTGTAGGTCTTGCAGGTATAAAGATAAAGAAAAAACATTTGACTATTTATTCGTGATGCAATATTTGGCAAATTAAAAAATGCTACTAACCTGGTCTCAATAAAAATAGAAAAAAAAGTGAATACCCAACATCTACTTCAAAAGGGTAGACAGTGAGATTGGAAGATGATAATATGTCACTGTCACTGTCCTCCCATTGTTCATCGATTTGCTCAAGTGGGCCTAGTAACATTGTGAAACTTGTTACTGTTTTTAGCATACCGAATATGTCACAGTTAGCCTGCTTTGCCGTGCGGGCGTGATACTCTCAGTAGCTTGCCAGGCTCTCTGAGAGGGGCAGAGGAATCGAACTCGGGTCTGCCATGTCGGCCAGGTGCAAGGCAAACGCCCTACCGCTGTGCTATCGCTCCAGCCCAGATGATAATATAATCCTCAAGATTTCTCTATTGTATTAAGTGCCAACGGTAAAGAATTAGAAATATTTTAAAGCAAGAAAGTAAACTTTAAGTTACTATTACAAGTATTATATACTTGTCTGTATGATAAAATCAAGAATTTTCCAACATCAAAAAAACTATTAGCAATAGAATGAACAGTTACATGTGTATCTTAAATGAAAACATGTAGAAATAAAACTTATATAGGGATCAATTTTTATCAAACTTATGTTAAATATAATATGATCACAGTAAGGATTTCAGTAAGAGTTGATGAAATTTTATAAAAATAATAAAATAAGTAAAGGGCCAATAATACTGACAGTTTTCAAGGCAAAGGTGAAGAGATTTGTCTACATCCACTATGGACTACAATGCTCCTACAAAGCATCCTAATGTGTGCCAGGGAGACAAAAAAGAGGTCAGGACATGCCTCTGACCCACAATTAACTCCTGGCATCTTGCAGTCCTCTGAACTTTGTAAAGGCAGAGCTCTGGAGAGCGTCAAGCCCTACCAGGATAATTCAGATAGTCCTGAGCACTAAAACGTCTCAGAAACACCACATTTTCAGGCCCAAGCACTGAATCAAATGGCCAGGAGTGGTCCTTGGGTTCCCTGAGCACCACCTGGGAGTCCCCTTCACCCCCAAGAAAACAAAATCCAAAGAAGTATCATTATTAAGGAATGTGGTATTATACAGAAAGAGTCAGGCTAATCTAAGCAGAATAGAGAGCTAATCAGTTATTGTATTACCATAGCAAATATGTCTCGAAATATTATCATCATTGTCACTGTCACTGTCCTCCCATTGTTCATCAATTTGCTCGAGCAGGCCCAGTAATGTCTCCATTGTGACACTTGTTACTGTGTTTGGCATATTGAATATGTCACGGGTAGCTTACTAGGCTTTAAAACACCACAATGGTCAGGAGTACAGTGGGTGGGAAGCCTGCCTTGCATACAGAGAACCTGGATTTGATCCCTGGTATCCATATGATCCCCTGAGCCCTGTCAGGAGTGACCCCTATGCAGAGAACCAGGAGTAAACCCTGAGCACAACTGAGCGTGGTAAAAACAATAACAACAATAAAAACTCCACAAGAGAAATTTCCTTAAAGTCTGGGGAAGAAAAGAATAATTTCCACTTTCCAACTATTTACTACTGCTATGAAAGTTTTAGCAGGTGCGATGGCAGCCAACACATAAGAAAGAAAGAATAGCCACTATGAGGAGGAAAACAAAAGCATTAATGAAGGGTGGAATCAATTTTCTATCAAATTCAAATGTAGTAGAATAATGAAAGTTACTGAATAGAGAATAGCTCAGAGAAAAGCATGGTAAGTATTTATAAATCAATAGCATTAAAGTTCTTCAGCACTATCTCAAATGTGCTAAATAAAATATAAAAATGCCCCACTTACAATGAAAGAAAACATAAAACACCTAAAAATAATCTTACCAACTGACTGCAAGAGAAATTCAGAGAGTATCTAGAGGTGGTATAGAGCAGGGTGGGGAAAAAAAGCAAAGAATAAAGAAGAGCAGGTCAGGAATAGGCCATTCTAATTTTTTTAATGCAAATAAACAGGAAATCAAATAATTATTCAACCAATAATTCTGGGGAAATTGATTACTATTTTGGACAAAAATATTCACCCATTCAACCAATAATTCTGGGGAAATTGATTACTATTTTGGAGAAAAATATTCACCCAATATGAAAATATGAACCATGGAGATGAAGATGAAAACACATTAATGCAGCTGAGCTACTGCCCTGCTGATGCCTGAGCATGTCTCTTTCTTTGAGCCCCCAAGAGGTCATCATTGGGGGCCACTTAGCTTAGATATTTCTAATGTCTCCAAGACACTATCCTTAAACCCACCCCCAGGGGTGAGTTTGACCCCTCAGACATATTTCCCTGTCCTTCCTCTTATCTCTCTAGACTGCAATGTGGTTCTGTAAGCAGACTCTCCCAGAGGTCAGGACCATTGTCACTTATCACTGCAGTCCTAGTCCATTTTTCCCTGGGATCTAGGCCTACTGAGATTCCCACAGCTGGCTCTCACAATAATTCTCTTCCCAACCTCCTCTCACATCTTCTTGTCCTAAGTATCAGCTTTTCAAAAGTTGCTGAAAATTTTCAACAAAATTCTGAACACAAAATGTTCTTACTTCTAATGAGTTGTAGTTCTTAAAAAATGATAAGTTATGAGCAGATACTCCATAAACACAACCCTCTGCAGACTCTCTATCCTTCAAATGCATTTATGCACAAAGACAGATTGTGTTTGCTGTTTCTAATTGATTGTTTTTACTTCTTTAAAAAACAATCCTGCTGGCTTTCTTCCTCTCCCTCCCTACAGCAATTCAAGGTCTTGTTCTAAGTGAATAGTAGATGACTAAAGAGATAACTCATGTGACTGTATGTGTGTCCTGTAGGGATAAGACCATATGTGTCCTTCATTGATAAAGACTTTTGGAAGGAGATTACTTATTTTTGCAAGGTGCCTGCCCCATCCCCAGCCCCCACATTTCACATCTGGTTTGCTGAGGAGTCCCTTTTCTCAACATCCCAGGCACTGCCTTAAGGCCTCACCGCTGCCATCTTTTAAAGGCTTCCATCTGAGACCTGCAGGCCAGAATTCTCAAAACTCTGTTGCCCTCACCCAAATACCCAACCGCTTTATACAAGAGACAGATACCACCTTTAATTATCCATCTCTACCTCTCAACCATCCAGAGTCACTGCTTCAAACTTCAACAAGCTCACACAACTTCATTTCAGAGCAGTAGGGCTTTTGCCTTGCACGCAGCCAACATGGCCGACCCGAGTTTGATTCCTCTGCCCCTCTCGAAGAGCCCGGCAAGCTACCGAGAGTATCTCGCCCACATGGTAGAGCCTGGCAAACTCCCCATGACGTATTCGATATGCCAAACACAGTAACAACAAAATCTCCAATACAGACATTACTGGGCCCGCTGGAGCAAATCGATGAACAACGGGAGTGCTTGCTTGAAAGATAGTCTTGAAGAGGTACTATGACTACAGACATCTTGTAGTGCAAGAGGCTGAGGTAGATTAACTTTAGGCCTAAGCAGGGTTAAGCTTCCATACCCCTCACTTGTACACCCTTTCTCCCTAATCTTGTATTCTATTCTTTGTTCAAAGAAGAACTACAGATAGTCCATGGAAGATAGAAAGATGTTCTTAAAATCTTACTATTAAAGAAATAAAAAAGCAACGACAGTGGAATACCATTTCACACTAATGAGCATTGCTACTACCCAAAAGAAAATAAATAACAAGTGTTGGGAGAAGTGGAGAGAAGGAAACCCTCACACATCGTCAAGAAGATAGCTTAGTGCAGCCGCACGGAAAGCAGGATGAGATGCCTCAAGAACTGAAAGTATAGATTCCATCTGACCCAGCTATTTCACTTGTAGATACTTTTTTTAGACAATCACACCACTATTTCGGAGAGATATATGCACCCTCCACTCATTATTTCGTTTTGTATAGTCACAAACTGGAAATAACCTATGTGCCTATAGAATGATGAGAGGATAAAGATGTGATACTTTTACACAATGGAATGCTTATTAAACTATAAAAATATGAAATCTTGAATGTATCTGAATGGTATTAGATTTAGTGAAATGGCTAACTGGGGAGAAACAAACACCGTTTTATATCACGCATATGTTATATATAGAGAAAATAAACAAATGAACTAAAAATATAAATAATTTCAAAAGGGATGGGGGAAAATGGTGGATAACTATACAGTTGCATACACAGGTACAGAATCAACTTATGTAATAGAAGTGCATGATATTCTGTATAGGTGTACCAATCACAGATTGGTATGGTTAAATACGGTATTGAACATGCAGTGAGGTACTTAGTATAATATATGCACATGTTAATTTTCAACGCTGCATACCTGCATTAAAAAGGTGGTGGAACTAGAAACACAGTAGCCAATAACTCATAAGCTTATCTCAACGCACACTTCATATCAAGCAGAATAGTAAAAGTAAACGTGAAGGACTAAACCATACTTGTCACAATGGTAAAGCAACGCAAAAGCCCACCAAACTTTCTTATTGAAG
>JAOXYA010136963.1:0-10178 GCA_028565675.1 Sorex palustris | reverse complement strand
TGAGCACTGCCAGGGGTAATTCCTGAGTGCAGAGCCAGGAGTAACCCCTGTGCATCGCCGGGTGTGACCCAAAAAGCCAAATAAATAAATAAAGTGGTCATAAGGTACAAACTTCCAATAGTAAAATAAGTAAGTAGGGGGTGTAGCGTACAATATAATAACTATCAGCAACGCTACTGATACTGCTATCTAATGTATGATATACTTGAAAGTTGTTAAGAGAGTAAATCTAAGACCTTTCATCACAAGAAAAAAATTTTTCTTTATATCTGTATGAGGTAAGTGTCCATAATCCTAACACCACACCTCTCACCTTTAAATGAGAAGTGTAAGGGGGTATGGTGCCGCCAGTAGGTCAATCTGTACTTGTGAGGTGAGTGCATCAGCAGCCTGATGGCATCATCAGACTTTCAGATACCCCCAAATTGCTGCTGTGCCTTTGGCCAGACCCCAAAACTTAGAGCAAATTTTACCAAAAAAGTAAATGGCCAAAAATTAGGTAAGTGGGAGACACATCGACAAACCACCTCTGGCTCAGCTATATAATTGGTGGCATGGCCTCTCTGGTTCCTGATCGAACTGCTTAATGACCATGATCCCAGAGACTCAGAAACGAATCTTGGAACCCAAAGGCTTTTGGCAGAAATGCGTCCTATTCCTGCAGTAGGTTACTGACATTGGGCCACTACAGGTGGGAATGGGTTTCGTGCCTTGGCCTGTTCCCCTTGGCCCCCGTGACCACCATCCTTCAGAGGCCACTGGACAGTCAGGTTTGGGCCTGCTGTGACAAGACAAGTGGGGACTCACTAGATGGGGGTGGAACTAGCCTTTTCCTACCCATCCCAGCAAGACCCCAAGTCGCCCGCCTACATACGGCCTCTCTGGCTCCTGATCAAGCTGATTAACAGCCATGATCCTAGAGACTCAGAAACAAATCTCGAAAATCCAGAGGCTTTTGACAGAAATGCATCTGGACCACATACAAGGTGGTCACCACCTCAGAGCTTATTGGAAAGCCAGGTATGAGATGGCAGTGACGGGGCAACTGCAGTCTAGTGGGAAGGGGGCAATACCGGCTTTTCCTTCATGGCCTACCGAGGTCACAAGTTGCCCCCCACGAGCGGCTCTCCAGCACGGCCATGGCTCCAGAGGCAAAAGAACTTAATCCAGAGCCCGGCAGCTTGCGGCAGAAAAGTGAATGGACCATGAGTTAAACTACGGAGCCATGCCTCCCCAGGAGGGAAAGGATGTTGCTCCCTTCCCCCCCCCACCCGGTGGAGTTCATGTCCAATTCAATCAGCTAATCAGTGGCTTAATAAATAGCAGTACTCCTACATAAATAAAAATAAAAATAAACATAGGGTAAAAGGCTTCTTTATTTTTAATCCACTATAGCCCTTGAATGTCATAGTATATAATACTGGGGAGTGCTTGCACTTACTGAGCACACAACCTGTCCAGAAATTATATGAGTTTTTTTTTCTACATGATCATCTCATTGTTGTTACTGTGTTTGGGATATTGAATATGTCACGGGTAGTTTGCCAGGCTTTGCCATGCAGGTGAGATACTCTTGGTAGCTTGCTGGGCTCTCCGAGAGGGGTGGAGGAATTGAACCAGCTCGGCCGGGCTGGCTGCATGCAAGGCAAACGCCCTACTGCTGTGCTATTGCCCCAAGTTTCAAAATGGAGACATTACTGGGCCTGCTTGAGCAAATTGATGACAGTGTTTGTTTGTGTTGATCATCTCATTTAATTTTCACAACCCTATGTGGCAAATAATAATCAACCCTATTTGATAAATGAAGAAATGGTTAATAAACATTTTCTGATTCTAAATTCCAAGCTCATTCATTGGCCTATTAAATGATTTCCTAGATATGATGCTGTAAATGTATGGGAGGACTCAATAAAGGTCAAGTCTTTACTGTAAATATTTTTATAGTATCTCCTATGTAGTAACACATTATGAAAAACAATTGCCTCTTTTGGAGAATTTTAATGAAGAAAATTAACATTAAGTTTTGAAGAACTACATTATTGGCACATAGTCAGACCTAATCCATGCAGTCTCCTACAGAGCTTTGCTGCTCCAAGTGGTCCATGAGCCCACACTATCAGCATTGCCTGCAGGTTTACTAGGAACACAACCAACTGTGGCTCCAACCCAGATCACCAAAAAACAATTCATATCTTATCAATATAGATAACAGAATAATCACGAGTTTAAGAGTAAATCTATAAAGATCATGTATCAGCAATTGTACATAAAAATCAGAATGAAAATCATTTGGACTCCAAGAGATTTTCTTTCTCAAAGAAGGGAGACAAGAGACAAGACAAAATAGTAAAGGCAGAGGTAAGAGTGCCTATTTTGAGAAAATAGCTTTAAACAATAAGATTGTTCTTTATCTTAAACATTAAGTAGAGGGGATAGAGCCATAGCACAGCGGGTAGGGTGTTTGCCTTGCATGTGGCCGACCCGGGTTCGATTCCCAGCATCCCATATAGTCCCCTGAGCATCGCCAGGAGTAATTTCTGAGTACAGAGCCAGGACTAACCCCTGAGCATCACCTGGTGTGACCCAAAAAGCAAAAATAAATAAATAAGTATAAAAATGGTCCTTGTGCATATGGGAAGCCATAAGTAGTCCAGAATACCAGAATATTTTAAAAGGTAGAATATGCTGTCTCATGTACTGCTGTATTCCTGAAGTATAGAAGAATACAGTACATAATAAGAACACAACCAATACATGCTGAATAGCCAAGTGAATGTGCCTTATCCTCCCAAGGCTGGATTAGGAACAGAAATGACTTCTAGAGCTCTATTGGCTCAAACTTTAGAGATATTGTCTTAAGTGTGTATTATTGAAGAGATTTTCTTGAGGGGCCTAAGGAGGTAAAAAGAACACAATGTTAATATCTTATGTCTTACATTTAAGAGACATAAATTGCCTAACAGAAAGAGGGGAACAAGTCATCTTTTCTTGATGGTTGGGTAATCAGTTCCATTTTCCCATTTTAGAAAACTCTTGGGTATAATAAACTTTGAATCATGCTCTTTGAACATAATTCCAAGAGTTTTGCTGAAGACAACATGATTGATTCGGCACCTATTTTTGGACAGCAGGAAGCACCTTGCAGAGCAGTCCCAACGACAAAGTCACCTCTCCATCAGTGAGAGCAGCTGTTTCCACTCCAGCATCTATTCATAACAATGAACTCTTGAAGTATTTCATATCCTTTCTGAGGTAAGACTCAAGGCCAGAGATATAACCCTGACAATATTATAAAGACAAATAATAAATATGTGTCCAGATGTCAAATCATAGAGAATTTAATTGGATCCTCAAATTTATAGTGAAGCAAAGCAAATGTAGATATGAACAGCCCTTTTCGATTAATTATGTGAGGGGTAAACAAGGTTTCAAAGTTTCCTTCCTTATTGATAAAATCTGATGGATTTACCAATTTCACTCTAAAACTGTCATATAGGTGACAACAGTTGAATTGTCTTGTCATTCACCTTCAGTTTTTCAAAAGAAATGAGGAATCTATTTTAATATTACAAGAGAATCTCTCCCCCTACACTGTGGAAAGAAGTTTCAAAATGCTTTTAGCAAAGATAATTGAGGTGAGAATAACCTGTCACAAAACCACTTGTATTAAACATCATGACAGTAGCAGCAATTTAAAGCTTTGTGCTTATTTAACCCAACTTTAAATCTTTTTTCCCCCTGCTCCTTAACCCCACCTTGAATTCTTAAGACAATATCGGGCCAGAGAGATACTATAGGGGTTAAGGCTCTTGCCTTGCTTGCATCCAACCCTAGGTTTTTGATCCCCTGAACCATTTATAGTTCCATAAGTACCTCCAGAAACAATCACAGAGCCAGAAGTAAGCTCTGAGCACTAGTGGGTGCAGCATGGTTCTTTAGACTTTCCTGGCAGTATCTGCTCACTGCTCAGGTAATTCTCCTGGGTAAACCCAGGGCAACATTTCCTATAAAGAAAACTTAAAATATCCATGGAGGAACGAAGCAGTATTTCAATTTAACCAAGCAAAGTAATTCCGAGGGTTGATGGATGAGAGGTCAGAAATGTCAAGTGCTCCAAAAATTAAATAGTTCTCTCATAAATCATTCAACCCAGGCAAGAGCAAAAATAATAATGCTGGTCCTAACAATCATCAGAAACAAAGAGCACATTCCAACCACAGCAACTGCCTTGCTTTCTGCTATAATCTCCACAAGCAGCTCATTAGGTGCAGAGGTGAGACAAAGAACTGAAATATTCATTCTATAGATGGACGGGATGGAAGCTTATGACACTTTCCCAAAGAATAATCAAAAAGAATAGTTCATGCAGAGAGAGAAACAAAAACAAAACCAAAACACCAGAACTGTCTTTCAACAGAGAGCGATGTGAAAAACCTACGAAACTCTTAAGAGCACTAGCATAGCAGTCAACTTTGGCTGAACTAGACAAAGGAATTATAAGGGTTTGGGGATGAAATGGGCCTGGTCTCCCCTGATGTACACAAATACAAAGAAAACAAAGACATTCAACAGTTCCAGATAAACTGTGTGATGTCAGCTTAATTCTGTGAGGCATTGTGTACCCTGCCTGAGGCTACTTCACCTAAAGTGCAAACTATCCCATGACCTTGTGTCTTTGTCATCCTAGTGTTTTGTCTAGAAAGTAATATTTTTAATGGCATATATGTCTAGAATTGTGTGATTTGTTTGGCTTGTTTTGGCCCCAAATAAAAGAATACTTTATATATAGGCCAGTATCATTATGAACCAGGTCTTTTCCTGAACACATACTTTGGATATGTTTTCATACATGTTTCTTTGTTAGCACAAAGATGTTTATCTGCCTCCCTTTTAAGAAACCAGATAATATTGGTTGGCTATCCCATCACTTACTCAGCTACTCACTGACACAGATATTGCTTTTGTTCTTTGATTGCACATAATGCAGAGACTCTTTCTGAAGCTGCATGATTAACTAGAGGATAAATTTGCAGACAATGAATTGCTAGTCCAAACCTGTGTTTATATTTGGGGCCTGGAGAGATAGTATAGGAGTTGGGACATTTGAAGCACATTCAGTTCAATACCCAGTACCACATATGGTCCCCTAAGGACCATCAGGTGCGATCCCTGAGCACAGAGTCAGGAGTAACTTTTGAGCAGCGCTAGGTGGGACCCATAAACAAACAAACAAAATATATTTCATGCTCAGGGGTTACTCCTGACTCAGCACTCAGAAATTCCACCTGGATGTTCAAGGGACCACATAGGATGACAGGATCAAACCAGGTTGGCTGTGTAAAAGGCAAAAGATTGATTAAATAGCATTCAATTTGGGGGTATGTAATTTTTATTTGCAAAATTACGAATCTGCCCCTCTCGGAGAGCCTGGCAAGCTACCGAGAGTATATTCAGTACGCCAAACAAAGTAAACAACAAGTCTCAAAATGGAGACAAGTCTCAAAATGGAGACAAGTCTCAAAATGGAGACGTTACTGGGCCCACTCGAGCAAATCAATGAATGGTGGAAGGACAGTTGAATAACAACAAATTAATGTGAATTTTTATTCTTTTAAATGATTTTGGAATGTTTTCTCTTTTATTGATTTTCCAAGACCTAATTCTAATACATATTTCTTCAAATCTAAGTCAGCAGTTGTAGCAAGGAAAAAACCTCTGGTAATTAAATGAACAGTTCGTTTTTTTAAATCACTAATACTTTTTAAGGTGAACATATTAAAATAATTTTTACAGAAATATAATCATATGTAGACTTTTGGGGGGGCAGTGGGTGTCTACATTGTTTCACAATTCAACTTTTGACTCTTCAAAATTCCTTTGCAGCACTGAGTTATTCATGTTCAAAATTTCCCTACTGTGCAATCAAGAGTCCTGGTTCTCAGGCATTTCTTAAATCAGAGGGAAAAGGACAAATGCTGAATGAGCTCACTCATCTCGGGTGTAAGAGAAATAACACAAGGGAACAGAGAGTACTACCAGTGACTTACATTTGGATTACAAAACTCAGATTACCAAGCAGGTGGGGAGAGGAGGGAAATAAATAGACTAGAGGTGACCAAGGGACAGAGGTAGAGGGTCTTAGGCACACTAGTGGTTGTGGTGGGGTGGGGTGCAGTAACTGTACATATTGATGTATTGATCATAAACACCGACTCTATTATAACCATATTATCTAAACTATAATAACAATTAATAAAATAATAATAATAATAAAATTAGAACCTCAAAGAGCAGGAACCCTGGATGAAGACTCCTTAGACGACACTGCAATTTCATGGAGCAGGCCTGTTTTTGACTCCAGCAACAAGAATGTAGTTCAACAAGTCTGATCCCTTCTTCCCAGACATCAGTTTTTACAATGATGCCCTTTAGGGAGCTGTCTGACACTCTATTCTTGAGATGTTGAAATGTGGAAGAGCTTTAAATTACAATAAACAAAATCCTCAATATAGAAATACACCTTTGTATTAGGAGCATATAAATCTCTTTTCTAATAATTCTTTCAACCTAAGCTTGTGTGTGTGTGTGTGTGTGTGTGTGTGTGTGTTAGTACTTTACTCATTGTTTACTTGGTAGTTTTTGGAAACTTATTTTTGTCTCTAATTTATTTGATTTCTCTAAAAATTATTCTTTTGATCTGATTATTATTACTGTTCTGTTTTCTATTATCTTTTTTTACTCTTAGAAATTCCTTCTGAATGCTCTCCTTGATTTACTTCATTTCTTATATTTGTTATTTACTAATTTTATTGTTTTATGCTAGGAGAGTGAGAAATTTTTGGTTTAAGAAAATTTCCTGTAAGCATTATGTGGCCAATTTCCTAAATGTACTAAGGCACTTGAAAATAAATGTAGCCCATGTTTTCATGGCATAAAAACACATACAACACACAGAACTTTCCACCCTAAAACATTTCCATAGCCATACATGCCCCAAGACTCTCTTGAGTAGGCTCTTCAACAAATCTTCCCAGGCTAGTACGACTATACAGAGGTTAAAGTAAACGCTAATCCTAGTCTCACATGCAACCAATATTGGGCCCCTCATATGGCTCCTTAAACATAGGGCCAGGAGTAATCCCTGAATACTCTGGATGTGGTTCAACCCCCTTCTCCCACAAAAGACATTGTGACCCAGATCCCTCAAAATCTTCCAAGTATGATCTTGGCCAAAATTACACATCAGTTGGTTTTTATTGCCTTCAGTTAGGAAGGTTGAATTTTTTCCTCTCTACTAGTGTAATCACAGATGACTCTTACTCCTTTAGAAGTTTGTATAATTTAGTGTTAGAAAGGAAATAAATTAGATACACCTTAGTTATACCATTTTCAACTGGATGTTTTTAATTTTATGTTTATTCAATTTTTGTGATATGTAATTCTGACTTTCCACCTTTCCACTTTTACTTTACATGAAATTTATGTATTTATGAAATATTCAGCTGTGGGAGAAAAGCTTAGAGCAGCTTTTTTTTTACCTTTTGCTACCAGGAAATGCTTTGGAAGCACTTAAATGTCTTATTGATTTTCATCTCTTTAGGATGTTCAGCACTGTAGCACTATCGCACTGTCGTCCCGTTGTTCATCAATTTGCTCGATTGGGCACCAGTAATGTCTCCATTGTGAGACTTGTTGTTATTGTTGTGGGCATATTCAATATGCCACAGGGAGCTTTTCGGGCTCTCCTGTGTGGGTGGGATACTCTCAGTAGGGATGGAGGAATTGAACCTGGGTCGGCTTCATGCAAGGCAAACACCCTACCTGCTGTGCTAGCCTGGCAAGCTACCGAAAGTATCTTGCCCACACAGCAAAGCCTGGCAAGCTACCTGTGACGTATTTAATATGCCAAAAACAGTAACAACAAGTCTCACAATCTGTTGTGAGATGTTACTGGTGCCCGCTTGAGCAAATTGATGAACAATGAGAGGACAGTGCTACAGTGCTATAGGATGTTCAGAACTTTCTATCAAGTGTCCCAAAGAAAGAGATATCACAGATATCCTTTCAATGGAAAGGAAAAATAATGTCCCAGCTAGAAACCAAAAAATGTTTTTCACAAGAAAGAGAAATTAAAGTTTAAAAGAGAGGGGCTGGAGAGATAGTACAGCAGGTAGGGCATTTGCCTCGCACGCTGCCAACCCGGGTTCGATTCCCAGCATCCCATATGGTCCCCTGAGCACTGCTAGGAGTAACTCCTGAGTGCAGAGCCAGGAGTAACTCCTGTGCATCACTGGGTGTGACCCAAAAAGCAAAAAAGTTTTAAAATTTTTTTTAAAAAAGTAATTGGAGCTAAATAGAACTGTTCATATGACTGTTAGATGTACCACCTGTGAGGCTACAAAAAATTGAGTCTTGGTTAATGTGAAAATGGTAGATAGAACTGATTCACCTTCCTCCTTTTCTCAGATGACAGGTTTGTCTGTTGCTTGCAAAATCCCAATGCCTGTAACGCCCCTAGGACTGTGCTCTGAGTGTCACCCTGCATGGAACAGGGACCACACATTCCTGTTGCTATTTCTATTACGTGGAGGTGTGTGAGATTGGAAACCAGGAGCCTGCTGGGGTGATGTGGTTTGCACAGCCCAGAGCTGTACCTGCCCCGGCTTGTCTGGCCAGTGGAGTCAGTGGGTTTTGTGGCCCCGCCTGGCAGCCACACACCACTTATAATTTTTGTATTTCAGTTCAGCAGTGCTCCTGTGACGAGAGCAATTCCAGATTGTTGCGGTCTCAGATGCCCAGACTGGGTCATTCCTCCAGCAAGCTCCGTTTTACTCATAGACTGCCATAGCCTCAATATCCCACAAGAGACCCGAGATAAAGTACTGCCGGGAGGGCATCTGCCTTGTATGCGGCCAACCCCGGTTAGATCCCCAGCATCTCATGTGGTCCCCTGAGCACCACCAGGAGTAATTCCTGAGTGTAGAGCTAGGAGTAACCCCTGAGCACTGCCAGGTATGACCCCCAAAAAGCTAAAAAAAAAAGAAAGAAAAACCAATATCCCACACAAACTCCGCGCTCTGTTGAGTTCCCCATTCAAAGTCACAAATAGGATCTCGCTGTTCACACTGTCTTCCTCCTTGGAGCATTGCCCTATGTGGGGGGGGGGGGGACAAGTCTATCGTGGGGGAATGCACCCAGAATCACTCACGGTCCCTGAATTTGGGGAGCGAGGGTGGCGATTTTGCTTTTGAATGAGGCGCTAGACCAGAAGTGCATGCCTGAAGGGCCACATAGGCTCTTCAGTGACTGCAGTGATACCTCCCCATGCTTCTGTAGTTTGCTTTTCAAGATGCCCAGACATTAGTGCTGGCATTAACCTCTGCATGTGAAATCTTAACAGTTACCAAACTTTATAAATATTGGCATTTTTTAATTTAGGTAGATGCATTTTTGATTGTTTACTGCTTTTCTCAGCTTTATTCAATAAATTTGCATTTTGAGGGTTGCATTGACCCCCCCAAAAAACAAACAAACAACAACAACAAAAAACATTGATTCAGCTTTGTAAAATTAATGGTCATCAAATGCTACCTTTTTCTATAGTCAGACACTAAACACTCAGGTGACAAGTGTAGAAATTTGCAAAATTTATGACAAAAGCTTAAGTGGAATATCTCTTGTTTCAGAGTCAACAAACTGAATCCACAGATGAAAATATGAGCACCTGGGATTGAACACCTACCCTATGCATTTCCTGAACATTTCCAGACTTGGTGCCTCTATGATTAGCCATAACCCAAAACCGAATAGAAGAAAAACCTAAAGCAGTGTTTGTGGGGGGAGGGTTGTGGGTTGAAATCATTAGGTTTTGTGGAGAGTAGAATATCCCCATTGAAATCTTTAAAACCTAATTGGTTTAGGTTCAGATCAGCAACAAAATATTTTTCTTCCCTCTA
Source organism: Sorex palustris (assembly GCA_028565675.1). NCBI lineage: Eukaryota > Metazoa > Chordata > Mammalia > Eulipotyphla > Soricidae > Sorex > Sorex palustris. Next base: position 222 of record JAOXYA010136963.1, on the reverse strand, counting down.
GGGATAGTGTAAGCATAAAATTCTCTTCATCTCTCATAGTAAAGAGTAAGCATATATAGATAAGTCAAATGGATAACATAATAGTTAATATTAGAAAACAAGGAAGACAACATATACTGAACAGACTTTTGGCTTGGAGCAAATCAAAAGATATATATATACTTATCTCTTTGCATTTCAACTTTTTTCAATCATTATAGGTAACTTATTTATAGAATAACA
>JAOXYA010136953.1:0-10178 GCA_028565675.1 Sorex palustris | reverse complement strand
TCCCAGCATCCCATATGGTTCCCTGAGCACCACCAGGGGTAATTCCTGAGTGCAGAGCCAGGAGTAACCCCTGTGCAACGCCGGGTATGACCCCCCCGAAAAAAATAAAAACTTTCATTAGAGTGTGTGAAGATTGTTGTATTTCACTCAGGGGCCATTAAGTCCTTCTATAAGAGATTACTAATATGTTGTTAAGGGCTGAGCCTTGCATGGTTTTATATATAAATATGTATATATGTAAAAATATATTTCCCTCTAATATTGGTTGCCTTCTACTTTAAAACCATCAAAATTTTGTGGTGTGCTACTCTTGGTATATTGGTGGTGTAAAGTATGAGATGCCCAGGAATTGGTTTGCTTGTGGGTGAGGCCCGTCCAAGCATGTGGCGAGTGGACATGGGCGAGGCAGCTTTTATATTTGGGTTACAATCACACAGTGATCAAACACCCATCCCTCCACCAGTGGCACTGTTTATTCTTAACTTTTCACTACAGTCTTGCTAAGCGGAGGGTCAAGAGGCAGCTTCCCAGCAGCACTGAAGAAGTTAGTTAATGTACATAGGTAATTAATTAATAGGAGTTAATGTACATAATCCAAGGGAGGACCCACAAAAGATTTGTGAGGATGAGGTTGTCTCAGCATTTAGAAGATTAACGATGTATTATTAAACGGAACACTCCTCATTTAGCTTATAACAAGAGTCCCACACTCCAGGTGGGGCTTCAAAGTGATTTCAGATCATTTCTAACTTTAAGGTCATTTCTGGGGAAAAAGCACTCGAATTAATCAGAAAAGTAGGGCTGGAGAGATAGTACAGTGAGTAGGGCCCTTGCCTTGCACTGCGAGGTGTCACCCCAAAACCAAACCCAAACAAAAAGAACCAGAGAACAGGGGCTGGGCTGGGGTGATAGTACAGTGGGTAGGGCATTTGCCGTGCAGACCCAGGTTCGATTCCCAGTATCCCATATGTTCCCTTGAGCACCGCCAGGAGTAATCCCTGAGTGCATGAATGCATGAGCCCCTGAGCATCACCGGGTGTGACCCTAAGAGCAAAAGCAAAAAACAAAACAAAGCAGAACAATAATACAAACAGTCACGGTAAAAAGACTTCTGTGAAAATATCAAGAGGAAGCAGGACTTTTTTTTTTAATTGAATCACCGCGAGAACAGTTACAAAGCTTTCAGGTTTAAGTCTCGGTCATACAGTGATCAAACATCCATCCTTTCACCAGAAGAGGAAGCAGGACTTGAGCAGGGCCTTTTTTTATAAAGTGTGGATAGGATTTCTGGAGAAATAAGAAAGAGTAGAATATGTAGAAGGATGTAGTGAATAATTTGAAAAGAGGTCAAGTATGAGAAGGGTATAGTAGAGTCAAGGCTAGAACTGCCTACCTGCATTGTGGAATCATGGAAAATAGGTAAATATAGCTGACCTTTGGAAAAAAAAAAGTAGTTTGAACTATATAGAACCATACAAACACCTCTCGTTCCTCTTGCCCTTCTTGGATTTTCTTGGAAACAGAAGACAAAAGTACTTATCATTACCCAATTGATAAATACAGTGAAGTACTCTGAGTATATTTTCCTCCTAATTTTCTTCATAAAACTTGTTATATATGTTGTATGTGTGTATAAATATGAGTGAATCGACTGTTTATGTTATCCATAAGGATTCTGGCTAACAGCATCATTTAAGACTTAAGTTTGGGGGAAAGTCAGAAGTTACTTATGGACTTTCAGCATTGTGATGGTTGCCAGCCTTATTCCAGCTTCATTCAAGGGCCACTGTAGATCCAATTATAGAAGACTTTGAAGGTAAAGTAGCTTGAACTTCTTTATTTTCATATCAGTTTTTGGGACTTACTTGGTGGTGCTCTCTGCTCAGGGAACACTCCTGGTGGGTTTGGGGAGTATTATGGAGTGCCTAGGATCAAACCCAGGCCAGCTGCATGCAGGGTAAGTGCCCTACCTGCTGTACTATCTCTCTCGCCCCTAGCTTAAACTTTTTGTTGGGGACAATGAGCAACTGAGACTTTTTTTGTTTTTGTTTTTAACATAGTGGTAATTTAGTCAGCTGCAGAAAGAAAAAGATAGGGGCCGGAGTGATAGCACAGCAGCTAGGGCATTTGTCTTGCACGCGGTTGACCTGGGTTCGATCCCTGGCATCCCATATGGTCCCCCAAGCGCCGGTAGGAGTAATTTCTGAGTGCAGAGCCAGGAATAACCCCTGAGCATCACTGGGTGTGACACAAAAAGAAAAAAAAAAGATAAAGTTAGCAATGATGTTTACTCTTGTAATTTAGGCCTGACCTATGATGATTTAGCAGTAAGACTAGAAGCAAAGAAATCAAGGATTAAGCCACTAGATTAAGATAAAGTCTAGCAGTTGAATTACAAGAGATCAAAAGAAATTCAAATGCCATAGGGCATTAAATGTACTTTGTGATGTTTTATTGGGTTATTAAGGCCTAATAACCTCAAGTATTATTACCCAATAAAGTGAGATGCATGAACTCTCCTGTTGCCCTTTGTCGCAGAGCTAATAGTTTTCAATCTAAGAAGTGTTGTTGGAAGGTGGAAAAGTACATTCTAGCACAGAATCATGCATGCATTTCATATGGAGAATCACTAGCACCATATGCACACACACACCAAAAAACTGGCCAAAGTTCCAATTCTGCAGATTTTTTTTTTGTTTTTTTTTTGCGTCACACCCAGCGATGCTCAGGGGTTATTCCTGGCTCTGCACTCAGGAATTATTCCTGGCGGTGCCTGGGGGACCATATGGGATGCTGGGGATCGAACCCAGGTCGGCCGCATGCAAGGCAAACGCTTTACCCACTGTGCTATCACCCCAGCCCCCCAATTCTGCAGATTTTAAATATGAACAGGACTGAGAAGTAAGCACTGAGTTTGTCCTTGGAAGATTGGTGTGATTGGGCCGGAGAGATAGTAAGCAGGTGGAGGCACTACCTGTATCTAATCCCTGGCATTATATAGGGTCCCCCCAGCCCCACCAGGAGTGATTTCTGAGCATAGCTGGGCGTAACTGAAACCCTCTCCTCCCTGTCCCCCCCAAAAAAAAGAGAAAAAAAAAGATTGGCATTATAAGATTGCTACAGTAAAAGCCAGAGGATATGTGCTTCATGAAATCTGTAATAAAAGAAAAAATTTCAGTAGGCAAAAATTTTGCCATTGTTCAAGCTATTGGAAAAACTAAATGTATTATTTTTACCTAGTCATTCTTGGTAAGGATGAGATAAAATAACACAGGAGTTCTGGCTGGAGCGGTAGTACAGAGAACAGAATTTCAAAAATGCTAACTGACCCCGCTGAGCTTCGGTCCTTCTCCAGGTTAGATATTTTGGTTTACCTTTTTTTGTTGTTGTTGTTCTTCGGAACACACTCAGCTGTTCTCAGGTTGGCAACTGAAAAAACATGGCAGGTAACACTGTTTCACTGTTTCACTCCCATATAGGCTTATGCCTCCCTGAACATGCCACTCGCCTCTCTGGAAATCCGTTCCCACACTCGATTGGCATCCCTGGTTCCTGCTTGTCTTTCCTCGCGAAGCTTCTGTGAGTGCTACAGGTTAAAAATGGCAAAGCAATTACACGAGAGCATATTGCACACAATATACAATGACAGTGTTGCCGCCCTTATTTCAGATTAATTAATTTTAAACATTGCGATAGTAAGGGCTAAAGAGATAATCCAGCAGGTCAGGTGCTTGCCTTGCAGGCGGCTGACCTGGGTTTGAATCCTTGATCCCCAATATGGTCCTCTGAGCCCACCAGGAATGATCCCAGAGCACAGAGTCAGGAGTAAACCCTTAGCAAATGGGAGTTGCGATCGTGTTGTGAGGTGTCCCTCAGGAACTGCTGCTCTGGGCTGGTGCATTCCTTTTCTCTTAGGAGGCAAATGAAAGTGAGCAGGAAGGGCAGGCTTTCAAGATTCGCCCATGTCATTGCTCCTAGCAGTTCTTCACTCCCTTTTATGACAAGTAATGCCCCATTGTATGTGTATGCTGCATCTGCTTATCCGTTCCTTTCTTGTTTCACAGTCATCCTGTTGTTCATCAAGTTCCTCAAGCAGGCACCAGTAACACGTCCTTCATCCTAGCCCTGAGATTTTAGAAAGTGCCATATTCAAGGTCCTGGAGGTCTTCGGCTTCGGCTGCCGGAGCCCTGGTCGGGGTGGGAGGAAAGCTCAACCCACTCCCCTCCAAGGGGCCCCGGCGAGGACAGCCAGGCGTGGGGGCAGGAATCGACAAATAACAGGATGGTCGTGATTCGTCATGATTCGTCATACTCAAGGCTCTTTCAGGGTCAGGAGAATGAGACCCATCATTGTTACTGGTTTTTGACGTATTGAGTACGCCCTGGGGAGTTTGCCAGACTCTGCCGTGCGGGCAGGATACTTTCGGTAGCCTGCCAGGTCCTCCAGAGTAAGAACTAGATAATAAGTGCATTTGCAGCCGCGCACTTCCAGGAGCTGGGTTTTCTAGTCTCTGGATCTTGGCCGTTGATGGGATTACATGACGCGGGGGGGCAGTGGTGGGTATAACACCTACCTACTGGAAGACGGGGGATCTGGGTGGAGGAGGCCCAGTCTGGATCAGAGCAGGCTTGGAGATCTCAGCCCCGGGACCCGCATGCCTGGGTTCCTCTGCTGGTTCCTTCATCCTGTCGTATTAGGAGCAAATTATTTCAACCTTGCTCGCTGTTATGAATCCTGCCACTTTCGATTATCAGTATGTGAATCACTGTTTTCAGTTCTTTTGATAACAGAGCACAATTACGGTATCAGGTGGTAATTTTTCCTATTATTTGAGGAACCCCCAACTTCTCACATTTGGTAGGATCATTTTGCATTCCAGCCCAAAATGATGACGTTTCCAGTTTCTTTCATCTCTGCTAACACTTGTTTCCTGGTTTTTGGGGGTCTAGTTTTGTTGTATTTGTGTGTGTGCACGCACGTGTTACAGCCATCCTAGTGTATTAAGTGGTATCTTGTTGCGTTTTTATTTGTGTTCCCATAATGGGTAGTGATGCAAAACATCTTGTTACGTACTTATTCTTATATCTTCTTTGGAGAATTCTATTCAAATTCTTTGCCCATTTTTTAATAGGGGGGCATGTTGAGCTGGAAGAGTTTTTATATATTCTAATGGTTAATCCTTAGATATCACGATGATCACGACCATCCTGTTGTTCGTCGATTGCCTCGAGCAGGCCCCAGTAACTTCTCCTTCGTCCTAGCCCTGAGATTTTTTAAAAAGTGCCATATCCAAGGCTCTTTCAGGGTTAGGAGAATGAGACCCTTCATTGTTTCTGGTATTTGGCATATTGGGTATGCCACGGGGAGTTTGCCACACTCTGCCATGTGGCAGGTTACATTCGGTAGCCTGCCAGTTTGTCCAAAGTAGGAATGAGATAATAAGATGTCATGTGGCCGCGGGAGCTGGGTTTTATAGTCTCTGGGTCTTGGCCGTTGATGATGGGATTACACGGCGCCAGGGGGCCAGTTGGTGGGTGTTTCACTAATAAAAATTACAAAGAAAAAAAGAAAAAAAAGAAAAATTATTTGAGGCGATACTTGCATAGAGAGGTAATGATAAAGCAAGATCAATGGGACTGGGAATAGATGGGTTGAGATTTCTGTTTTTGGATTTTTCGTGCATTGAACCCATAACTTCATACATGTAAGGAAAGTGGTCTCTTATGGAGCTAAATTTCCTGTCTTTGATTGATGCTGAGGAAGAGGGAGTCATTGAGTAGGTGCGACTGAAGGGTTAATTTGAAGCAGGCAATGGGGAGAACCATTTGGATATCTATGGTTAGAACATTCCAAATAAGGAGAACCAGCATTACAAAAACTTTACATATTTCTAATTGTGGAAGTTTTTTGTGTTTTGAAAACCAAAATCAGTCTCCATGCTCTAAAAATAAATTCCCAAAACCCCTCCATGTTCTGGCCAAAAAAAACTAAGTTATGAATAGGTGTGTATACTTATCTACCCAGGTAATGGATGGTTATTGCTAGAGATTTTAATCACTTGCAGAGTCCATAAAGAGCAAACATATTTGGTAACTGATAGTGACAAGGATTACCTGAAAGTACTAGATGTGTCAGGAAAGGAATCAGGTGTGGAAGAAGGGGCTGCTGGTTGGACTTTTCACTAGTAAAGTGGCTTCTGTCACATGGAAAGTGAAACTATTCCAGTCCAGTATTGTCAACAAGAGGATGTTAATGGAGAGGACTGTGATGGATTGCTGGGAGTGAGGCTTGAAGTAGCCAGAAGGAAGATTATAATCACTTCTGTTTAGGTGACCACAGCTGAAGTAGGGGTCACAGATGAAAGCATGATGCCAGAGAATGCCAAGGGTCACTCATTATTGCTTGTTATTGCAATTTGAGTTAAGATTTTGACAGGGAATGGATAGAATGACAATATTTCAAGACTGCAACTGATCTGCCAGGTACTTCTTTGATTTCTAGTTATTTATAGAAACAGCCAGGGGCTATTTCCAATCTGTAAAATTGGAAATAGCTTCTTTTTTTCTTCCTTCCTTTCTTCCGACACCTTTCTTAAGATAGCATTTGTTTAATACGTTATACATGTTTTTTGTTTGTGTGTTTTTGTATTGGAGCCACACCCAGAAAAGCTCAGCTTACTCCTGACTCTGTGCTCAGAGCTTGCTCCTGGGTGCCAGGGATCATATCAAGGTCACCTTAACCCTTGAACTATCTCTCCTGCCCTTAGACTATATGTGTGTTAGGAGTACAGTTTTATACCTCCTCTAAAAGCATATTATCCCGCCATGCCCTCCAGTAAAGTACCAGTATCCTTGTACCAGTGTCTCTTTGCCTTTAAGATGCTCACCTTCTCCCTCTGTAACCTCAGTTCTGCAGGCAGAATCCAAGGGGTTGTTTTCGTTTAGCTTTGTCTATTCCCTTTGTCTCTTTAGATCTCACATATGAATGAGATCATTAGTTTATTTCTGTTCTCCTCCCTCTGACTTATTTTGCTTGTTATGGCACACCACCTTTAATTCTATCCTTGTTGAAGCAAAGGACAGAATTTCATCTTTTCTCATAATAGAGTAGTATTTTGTTGTGCATATGTACAATGTATATATTGGCAAGCTACTCATGGCAAGCTACCGGTGGCATACTCAATATGCTAAAAACAGTAACAATGATGGTCCTCATTCCCCTGACCCTGAAAGAGCCCCCAGTATGCCATCGCGCTATACTAGCACGTGACAGGGATGAATGGAGATGTTACTGGCACCCGTTTGAACAAATCCATGAGCAACAGGGTGATAGTGATATAGAATATCTTCTTTATTTGCTCATCTGCTGTTGGATTCTTGAATTGTCTCCAGATTTAGCTATTATAAATAGTACTGCAAGGAATATAGGTGTACACAGATCTTTTCAGTGTTTTTGTGTTCTTGAGATATTTACCTAAAAGTGAGATGAATAAATAATCTGTGGCAGTCCTCCCGTTGTTCATCGATTTGCTCGAGCAGGCCCAGTAACATCTCCATCATGAGACTATATGGAAGATATATTATAATTTTGAGAAATCGCTGTGCTATTTTCCATAGATATTATATCAGTTTATATTCCTATCAGCAGTATATGAGTGTTTCTTTTTTTATAGCAACAAAATTTTTTATTTAATAAGTGGTTCAATGCAAGTGCCAAAAGAACATTAACAAAATTTTCACTAAGACAAATATTATAGAACGCATAACTTCAAAGAGCTTTTAAGCCATTTAAAAACAAAACTGCCTGAGACTGCAAGAAATATAAATACAAGATTCCTGTACCCATGTGATCCATGTCCTCTAACCTGTGCTTTTTGGCATTACTGGTTAAAAATACCACTAAGAAGGTAATTACAGCTACTGTTGAGTTTTCTTTGGTGACAAAGTCCCTATCAGAGGGACAACGCAAAATTTTGGAGGATGCTTATGACAAAGGTGCTAGATGCTGTCACAAAGGTGCTAGCTTCTAAGCAATAGGCCTCACTCACCATGAAAAAGGATGCAGGAACTACCACAGATCCTACACAGAGGGTGAACAGATAGGAAAAAACTCACTGAGAAGTTACTTCTTCACATATGGGAAATCACACTAATGCGATACTATCTTCTCCATTTTGGCCATCCTTGCTTACTTTTCAGAGATTATTTTCTATTTGGGCTAACTGATGCATACTAATTCACACTAGAACTGGTAAAATATATGAAAATTATACATCTTAAAAGATTGCTTCTTTCCAAGGAAGGATGTGATGTTTCCACATCATGTTTATATTTCTAGTTTCTTCTTCCCGCAGCTTATCTTCAGTTGGTATCTATTTTTCAGCAGGCCCTTTCTGACCAGGGAGTGCTGGGCAGGAGTTCACTCAGTCACAAACATGGCGCATGAATCCATTCCCTGGGCCTTTTGGAGCTCACCCCTCCTCCCAACACGGTCCTCCTCAGAGGGTCTGCCACCATACTCTCGGGCTTGGATGCAAGCTCCTGGCTGCTAGAGCTGCAAAGCTGGCCAGTCCTGCTAGGACAAAAGGGTGGGTTATTCTTCCAAAAGCCAGCGTCATATCTCTATTTCTAGGGCATTATCATTAACTAAAGTAAATCAGTTTTCACACATTTTGATGCAAGACCAAAGCAAACCAAAAAAACAATGAAAAGAAATTCGGTTAGTATTTAAAGTAACTTCACAGAAATACTTTCTTGGAAAACGTCAACATGCAAACCTACAATATTATGGATAGATGAAAATTCAAAAGTTATATCTCAGTTCCTCAAAGTCACAATGCATAGTAAAGTCACAGAAGGCAGGCATGGCCCTTTGGACAGTCATGAACTAAACAGTGTCTGTAATTCACAATAACCAATTCTGTGTAGCCAATTCCTGAAATGTCGTCCTCAGAGAGCATACACACCCAGAGTCTACTAAGCCCCTATAAGTGCAGAAACAGAAACAATGACTAAAGCACATGAAATGTAAAGAGTGTCTATTTCAGAGATAACAGTGAAGCCAGAAACCAGTAAGGACAGGGGTACAAAGTCCTCTAGGAAAAAACCTGGTCCTCTAGGCTGCCTCATTCCTTGCCTTGCTGTCATCCCATAGGCTCTAAAAGCCAAGGACACAACCCAATCAGTTTGTCTCTGAAGACCACCTTCATCCAGATCTAGCTACAAGAAAGCCCAGGAGTGTCCTACCCCTTACCGTAAGCCTCACCAATGAGAAGAGCAGGAGAGGGCTCCACAGGCTTTGAATCCCACCTTCTGATTATAGACAGCATGACTGGCTCTGCTTTTCACCAGTTAACAACATCTGTGCACAGATGCGTGAAAAGCTGATGCTGAAAATACAACCTAAACTGCCAGGGCTTGTGCACACACTACTACCACTCGAGCAGCACAGATCAGACCGAGAGAATGAAGTCTTTGAGCCCCACACTAAAGACATGCTCACATTCTGGGAACTGCCACTGCCAAATAGTTGAAAACTGATTATTTGAAGACTGACTCCCACTGAAAAGACCCATGCTATATAACGGAAGCTACGGGTGGACTTTTGGGTGACAAACATATGACCAAGGTGAAGGAGGGGTTTCTTTTTATCTGAAGTTCCGTCTCACCTTTACCTTTATCACCATCATTTCTGAAATTGGGAAAATCTGAAAGGAATGATGCTGAATTAAAAAGTCCATTTCTGGGACTCGAGCAATGGTAGAGAGGGTGTTTGTCTTGCACATGGCTTACTTCAGCATCACAAATGGATCCCTGAGCACCAGTGTCAGGAGTTAATTCCTGTGTAAAACCAGGTGTGGCCCCCAAAATCAACAGTAACAAAAAAGTTCATCTCAAAAGGCTGTAGTGGGCCAGGAAGATGATCGAGTTCAAGGTTTTGCAGGCAGGAGCCCTGATTCACATGGTCACCTAAGTACCATTAGGAGCGACTCCAGGAGTACTACCTGAACCACCACTGAGTGTGGCCCCTAAAATTAAAAGGAAAAAAACGGTTACACAGTGAATGCTCCTATTATTTTTTTTCTCTTTGGGTCACACCTGGAGATGCACAGGGGTTCCTCCTGGCTCTGCACTCAGGAGTTACTCCTGGCGGTGCTCAGGGGACCATATGGGATGCT
>JAOXYA010136943.1:0-10178 GCA_028565675.1 Sorex palustris | reverse complement strand
AGCTTGCCAGGGTCTGTCATGTGGGTGGGATACTCTTGGTAGCTTGCCGGGCTCTCTGAGAGGGGCAGAGGAATTGAACCTGGCTCAACCAGGCCAGCTGCGTGCAAGGCAAACGCCCTAGCACAGTGCTATCACTCCAGCCCCTGCAAATGAAGTGATAGCTAGGAAAAAAAAAGATACCCCACAGATGGGGATAAAATATTTACCTATCATTCATCTGACAAATAGTTAATAGCAAAGATATGTAAAGCCTTATAAAAATTACAGAAATAATCAATTAACCCAATGAAAAAATGGGAGAAGAGACAAACAGAAACTTCCTTAGAGAAGACATGCAGAGGGCCAACAGGTATATGAAAAACCGCTCAGCATCATTTATCATCAAAGAAATGCAAATTAGCAATGAGATATCACCTTGCACCACAGGACTGGCACACATCAGAAAGAACAAAAGCAACCAGTGTTGGCATGGGCGCAGGGGAAAGGGGCCCTCATCTACTGCTGAAGGGAATTTCAACCTTTTTTTAAAACCATAGAGACACTTTAAAAATTCAGAATTGACCTTCCATATGACCCAGCAATTGCACTACTTGGCATCTATCCCAAGAGCTCCAAAACTCTATTGAGAAGACATCTGCACTCTGATAAACATATGTGTGCATGTCCCCACACCTGTGTATACACACAGAGAGAATACTCAAATCTAAGAAAAGACAAAATCATGCAATTCATTCCTACATAGATGCATGTGGAGGGTGTCATGCTGAGTGAATTTAGCAAGGAGAGGAACAGGTACAAAATGATCTCTCCCATTTGGATATTTGAGAAACATAGGAAATAACCAATGGCCAAAGGCTTCAAAACCTGAAAAGTGGTCATAGGACTGAGCTTGGCCATGGTGACGGTAAAAAGAGGGACACTCTGGTGGACGGTGTGTGTTGGAACATTGTCTGTGTGAAATCCTCTCATTAACAGTATTATAAATCATGGTGCCTAAAATTAAAAAAAATCAAATAGTAAATTGAGCTTATAAAATATCATTCACTGGCCTATCAACTTTGTGAAATATGTAATATAGTGTGTCACTTCGCATTTGTCTCTGCCAACATTTTTTTCTGTCGTTGGCTTGTCCAGGAAGTACCGACTCATCTTTCAAAGTCACTTCGCATGTCAGTGCCTCTGATGGGTTGTCCGCATTCCTAGGGCAGTGCTACCTTATTCCATCAGAAAATCGAGCCACTTGTATAGGCACTTGCTCCTGTGTCTTTCACTCCTGGGGTGGGATGTGGGGGTCGAATTTTTCAGCACTGCAGCCCTGGGACCTGGAACTGTATCATCGATTCACTGATGTACATAATGATGACTGAACTCTGCTCACCCTGATATCTGGACACAGAATTCCAATAGGCTAGAACAAAGCCAAGGCGTGTTTTTTATCCAATCCCACTTGCCTACCTGGCAGAAGCCTAACTAGAGGTATTTAAGATATTTTTATATTTCACTCTATTTCCAATTTGATGCCTCTTTAGCGTCTAGTTGTAAAAATGCCAACAGTCTTTGGTGGGGACATGCTTTGTATGAGAGACACTCATCCAGCTTGTCAGATACTTAACATTTCTGGGGCTCTTAATCTCTGGTACAATTGAGAAGTAATTTTGAACTTTAAAAACGTATCTGTTGCAGTAAACAGATTTAATGGCAGCTAAAAGTCCTCATTAGTCATATCTCACTGCTTCTTTGGCTGTGCCCGGGATCCAACGGGTACCATGCATGCAAGCCTGCTGTGCTTGCCTGCTCAGCCGCATGGTCCCATGCATGCAAGGACTTGCCCTCGACTGCTCAGCCGCATGCGTGGACTTCATCTCGCTTATTCTTAACACCACTCCTTTCCATGTTCAGCTGCCCACTCTCGGATTTCATTGCACTTTAATCTATTAATTTATATATATTATTGGTTTGGGACCACACCTGGCGGTGCTCAGGGCTTTCCTCTGGCTCTGTGCTCAGGGATCACTCCTGGTGGGCTCGGAGGACCATGTGGGATGCTGGGGATCAAACCCAGCTGGGCCGTGTGGAAGGCCAGCCTATTGCTCCAGCCCCTTCTTTGCACGTTTAATACAATGTGATAAAAGGAAATTTTTTTCCACCCAATATCCCAATATAAAATTTATGCCATGTTTTAGTGTACAATTCGTTTTTTTGAGAAACGCTTTTTTTTTTTTACTCATACAATATGCCTGCAGATCATAAAGTTAAATCCTAATTAGGAAAAGTCAGCGGTGATGGCAGCCTTGAGCTGGGGAGCCGATTTTCCCAGTTAGGAGGTGTTAATCCATCACCTGCAGTGCCAGGAATCAAACCCGGGGCCTCACATGTGCAAGAAATTAGGGGCCACTGTATTTCTCCCGTGGCTGATCCATCCCAGGTGGACGGGAGTATGAGAGGCAGGTGGAGATAGGGGCAGTTCTCCAGAGCAGATCTGACTAGATTCTTTTCCACTTACAATCCCTTTTCACAACTTTTACCCAACTCTGGGTTTCTAGGTTTATAACATAGGTACGAGAATCCAACATTTTAAAAATGCAGTTAACACATTGTTTTATTAAGCACCATAATTTATTGTTCAAAATAGAGTTTCAGGCATACAGTGTTCCAATGCCAATCTCACCACCCATGTCAACTTCCCCCCACCAATGCCCCAGATGCCCTCCCAGTAAGATGAGTTTTTTTTTTTTTTTTGGTCACACAGGGGTTACTACTAGCTCTGCATTCAGGAATTACTCCTGGAAGTGCTCAGGGGACCATGTGGGATGCTGGGTATTGAACCCGGGTTGGCCGCGCGCAAGGCAAATGCCCTACCCGCTCTACTATTGCTACAGCCCCAAGATGAATTTTTAAGATTGTTGGACCCCCCCTGAATCAGGGATTCGACCCATGGTTTGAAAAACTGGGGTCCTGAAATTTGAGAGAAGAGACTGGGACAGAGCTGAAATCTTCAATGTGGAGTGGCTGATAGGTATGACGGGGCAAGGGTACATCAGAGGGAGGTGGGCAAAGGGAACAGCAGAGTCCTGGGCCCTTGTTTGCAGAGACAGGCTTTCCCAGCACGCAGGGGTGGGGAGACCAGCAGACCCCGAAACAGACCCAGGGCGGGGGCATTCTTGGCCATTCTGAGTCTTCCAGTTCGTGTGCATGAGTAGATCCCCCCCTTAGCCTTGCTTGATCTTTTTCATCAGACTTCTGAAGTATTTGGCATAGAGCTCTTACAAAACACATTTTATTAGATTTATTTTTACTACATCATATCCTGGCGCCTTGCTAAATCTACTTTTCAGTTCTACATTTTTTTTTTTTTGGTGTGTGTGTGTGTGGGGGGGGAGATTCCATGTGATCTCCAATGTATATAATTTTGTCACTCAATAAAAAAAGAGATGATTTAATTTCCTTTTAGCCATATTCCTTTTGCACTAGCTAATATTGAATAGAATTTATATTAGCTTTGTTTTTGATCGTAGAAAGTATTGTCTTTTGCTTTTGGGGTGGGGTGGGGTGGAGGTAATGGCCACTACTCCTGGTGGTGCTGGGCTAACTGTTGGTTTTGAGCTCAGGGACCCCTACTGGCACTGCCCTAGAGATCATATGTGGTGCCAGGGATTGAACCCATATTGGCTGCAGGCAAGGCAAGCTCCTTGCCAGCTGTACTATCTCTCCAGCCCCCGTCTTTCGCTTTTTTTTTAAATTTTTTTTAAATGAATCATCATGAGACACAGACAAATTTTCATGATTACGTTTCAATCAAACAATGTTCGAGTACCCATCCCTCCACCAGTGCCCATCTTCACCACCCATGTTCCTGGTGTTCCTCCCACCTCCTCCCCTTCCCACCCCCTGCCTCTGTGGCAGGCCCATCTTTCACTTTTAAGTATGACATGAACTATTGGATTGGTCATTGTCGTTTCCTCAAACCCGGGGTCTCCTAGGTGGAAGGCCAGTGATTTCCCCTGAGCTGCATCTCCAGCTCTGTACGCTGTAGGTTTTAACAAGTTTAGAAAGTTCCTTTATAATCTAAGATTTCCGAGAATCGAAGGCATTCTTGTTTACTCTTGTTTATTGTATGGTAAGAATGCTTGGATTGCAGCTTCACACCTCCATCTGCATAGAAACACCACTGTACCTCCCCCAGAGTTCTGGTGCCACCTGTTTCCTTGGTGAGAGTCACCCCTGCTGCCTTCAACTGCCCCCCACCACCCCACCCCTTGCCCCTTCTACTCTGGGAACCACCTTATTTTTTCACAGCCTAAGAATTATTTTTGTTGTGAGTTATTAGTTTGTTTGCTTTGGTTATTTATATTCCACACTTGAGAGAAACCATCTGCTGCTTGTCTTTCTCTTTTTGACTTATTTTACTGAACACATTCACCTCCGGTTCCATCCACATTGAAACAAAAGACTAGATTTCATCTCTGTAAGTGGCTGACTAGTATTCCACTGAGTTGTTACACCACCACTCCTTGGTCCAGTCTTTCAGGAAATGGGCATTTAGAGTGTTTCCCTGACATAGCAACCATAAATAAAGCCGCTGTAATCTTAGGGATATACATCTTTGCGGGGAGGCGGGATTTGGGCTCTGTGCTCAGCAATGACCCTGGGGTTGCTTGGGACCATATTGGTGCTGGGGATCAAACTGGGGTCAGCTATAGGCAAGGCTTGAACCCTTTTCCTCTCCATCCCCAGGGACATAGATAGACTTTTTGAATTGGTGGTTTGCATATTTGTCAGTACTCAGGAGTGGTTCTTGCTTTCACTATTCTTGGAGCACTCTTGGCAGTGCTCAGGTCTTACCCCTGGTTCTGTGCTCAGGAATCACTTTTGGTGGGTGCTGAGGGGACCCTATGTGGGGGTACCAGGGATCAAACACACAGCTGTTCTCACTGTACCATCTCTCCGCCCTGCTAAAGCCATGTGGTGTAGGGGTTTCCCCAGCTTTACCCGGAGCTGGGCCTGGGCCCTGAACCTCTCTGCTCTCTCCTGTGTCTCCCCGGGTCCTAAAGGAGCCTGTGCAGGGGTTTCAGCCACTTGGCTCTGCTTGCGAAAGCCACTGGGAGGCAGCGTCTAGTCCTTGTAGGCAGCCACAGGAGGCCATCTTGAGGCCTCATCCTTTGGTGACGGGGCCTGGCGCTGCCCCTGGGGCTGCCATTCATGGTGACGCAGCAGCAACAGCAGCATCAGCCACTTCACCTCCTTGGAAGAGCAGGCCAGGGCATTGGGCATCATGCGTCCTTCAGGAAGGCGCTGGCGGGGTGATGGGAATCACTTTGTCTGTTTCTGCTTGTGCTCCAAGAGGGATTTCATCCCAACGTGGTTCTTGTTCTTGTTATTTTGTGGCTCTGTCTCTCTCCTAAAGATTGTAAATGCTCTATGGGGGTAAGTTTGGGCCAACGACTAAGGAGACAGCAAATGTTCCCTTATGAGATTTTGCTGGGGGAATGTCACTTTGGGGCTTTTACTTTCTCAGTTATTTTCTCCAGGCATAAAACAAGGAAATAATAGTAAATTTGTAGAAGTGAGTGGCTGAAAAAGTAGGGAGAATATATACATGTGATATCAGAATTAGTTTAGTTTCTTGTTTTCTATTGCGACATGGGGTAGATAGAGAGAAGAGAGACTTTGCTGTCCCTGTGGAGTTGGTATAAAACTGCTAAGTTCTAGCATACAGTCAGTTCAAATATGAACCCAAGATGCTGGCATCATGTGATAAACATGAACTTCTAAAACCACTTCCCTATCGTCCACCTTGTGGCCACTAGGTTTGCTGTTTGTTCTTTCACTCCTCTCCTCTGAAGCCACCATTCTCCCTTTCTCTCTCTGACTTTGGTGACTAGGACAGTGAGTCCAAGGCACTTGAGTGATTGAAAGAGGCACTGTGATTGCCCATGAAGATATACATCACTTGGGTTTCCTGGGCAGAGCGCCATATAAGGTTGCCCATGCCCAGACCCTCTGATGCACATGGCCAATGTCTTGCTTCACTGCTGCAGTTGGCGAGCCAGCCGGGGAAGAGGCTGGGCTGGGCTTAGTGAAGAGAGCTGCCTCTGCAGAGGTTTGGCTGAAGCCTGAGGGTAAGAGCAGATAAAATCTTAATCAAATAGGGATTGAGGATGAGAGTCTTGATGATCTCACCTGAAGTCTGCAAAGGAAGAAGCTGAGGATAGTGGGAAAGTCCTGAGCTGCACAGATAGACAAACTTGGGTTTGAGTCTATTTTCGTTAAAAATGTTTATCACTATTTTGCCTTTGGGGCCACACCCAACAGCACTCAGGGCTTCCTCCTGGCTCTGCACTCAAGGGATCACTCCTAGCAGGGCTCTGTATTTGATATCACTACCCATATGGGGTAGCAGAGATTGAAAACAGGTCAGCTCCTTGCAAGGCAGTGCCCTACAAGCTATACTATCATTTCAGGCCCCAATTTCTTTTATTTTTTAACTTGTATTTATTTTATGCCTTTTTAATTCCTGGGCCATAAGTTTTGCTTATTCTTTGCAACCTACTCTTTGTACTTAAAAACATTCTGCTCTTCCACATTAAATAAAAAAAGAAAAGAGTGTGTGTGGGGGGTGGGGGGGTGGACAGAGAGCTAGTACAGTAAGTAAGGTGACAGGAAGCCAGTACAATGGTTAAACCTCTTGTTTTGCACATGGCCAACACAAGTGCAGTTCCCTGCAACCCATATGATTTCCTGGGCACTGCTGGATGTCACTCCCAAACTAAATTCACCCCCCCCGCCCCCGCAAAATGGAAACCAACAAACACAACTTTCCTCTTTTTCAGTCAGGATCCTGCCAGACAGTGAGGAGAACTTGTGGGAGAGATTATAACTCTGATCCCTATAAGTTCATCTTCATCACGTTTATCACGTGGGGGCTTCTTTCACCTGGATTTGTCTAGTAACTCAAGAATGTACATCTAAGCCCTTACACTCGGCATTCCTTTGCATTTTGAAGCAAGTGCAGTGAAAGTTCAGTTCTCCTTTGGGACCACCAACCCTGGGTCCAGCCACACCATCTGGCCTGGACATACCTATCTACTCCGGCACTGAAGCTCCTGCGGGGGGTCAGCCTTCATATGCTGGGCGGCTTTTGGATTGTACACATCCTGGATGCCCCGCAGTCTCATGAGTGTTCTCAGTGAGCACAAATATTTGAGTGTCCTGATATGCGTGAGTTTGCAGTTTTCAGGGTCAAGTGACTAGCCAATTGTTTTGAGAGCACCCAAGGTTGTTGATGGGAAGAGGAGCTTGGGTTTGGATTTTAATCTTGCCCATTGTCTCTAACCGGAAGTTGCTATCAGAGAAGTTTGTTAACTGGCCTGAAGCTGATTTATTCTGCTTTCAAGGTATAGTTCATCAGGAAGAGGGTGATATTATCTGTGCATGAGTACTGGTGAAATTGCTGAGTATTTGTAAAAGCACATAGTATCTTCTTTATTAGTCCCTTTCTCTTGTCTCTTATCCCCCTCAGAGAGCAGATGGCCATTGGTTTATAGGAGATTGGTTTGTAGGAAATAAACAAAATGAAGGTTTAATCGCAAGAACCCTTTAAGTCATTTGGGTATTTTAAACTACACACATAATTTTTATGTGATTAGGCTTATGTGCCATTAGGCATAAATGCTTACCTGTGACAGAAATGACTACAATTTGTACAAACTTTGTTTTTTTATATTTTTAAATTTTTTTTTGTATAAAAACTAATTCTGAGAAATTCAAGTCTGTTTTTAGTGCCCTTGATTTCTCCTTTATGTTAGGATAAAGCAAGAAGACATGCAGGCCATTACCATGGTACTTGGGCAACAGGATGTGCTCAGCAAATGCTGTTTTTCTTTTCTGAAGTTGCTAGACTACAGTCACATACTTTTCAGCTTCCTCATTTACTGGACGTTTCCTTGGAGCTGTGTCCTTTATGGGACACTGGTAGTGGATATAACTCACCTTTATTTATTTTAATTCTTTTTTTTTTTTTTGGCTTTTTGGGTCATACCTGGTGAAGCACATGGGTTACTTCTGGCTCTGCACTGAGGAATTACTCTTGACAGTGCCTGGGGGACCATATGGTTTGCTGGGAATTGAACCCAGGTCAGCCACGTGCAAGGCAAAAACCCTCCCTCTGTACTATCACTCTAGCCCTCACCTTTCTTTATTTTAAAAATTCTTAAAAATTCACTTTTATTTAAACACTGTGCTTTTCAAAAGTGTACACAATATAGTTGTTTCAGGCATTCAGTGTTCTAACACCAACCACCACCAGAGTGACCTCTTCTCCACCAGTGTCCCCAGTTTCGTTCCTCCCCCGCTCAAGTCTGCTCCTTAACAAGCACATTTTTTAAAAATTTTATATTGCTTGTTGCAACTAAATGGCAAATGGAATTATCAGAAAATAGATCACTAAAAGTCCATTTTTGATGAATATTAAATCTCACAGTGGTGTTACTAAACTCATTGTCTGAGACTTACTGAGCTGGCTGGTGCAGGTTGAGCCTTCTGTGTTACTGCTTTCATCATTGAGCTGGGGTGGGGGGGGGGCGCGGTTCTGTTGTAACTTTCCCACCAGATCTTCTGTGCTCCTACTGGCTGTTAGGACTGTGAGATGTGAACATTGAAGCCACATGTCGTGTGGCCGCACATGTGGCTGTGTGCTCCAGGAGCTGTGGAGCAGGGCTGTTTCTCTCTCAGAGGAGGTTGGAGATGTCAGCTGCTGGGACCATCCAGAGGGGAGTGGAATCTGCCTGCCCCCATTTCAAGCTGGCCGAGACTATTTGGTGACTACCTGGGACAGTTTGGCAGCTTGCAAATAACCCACGTTTCTCAGTCATCTCCCCCTAGGTCAGGAAGGAAGGCAGATGCATGAATGCATATCAGTTATTCCAAGACATACATTTTTTTTTCCCATACTTGAACTCAGGACTTGAGATGCGTCTTAGAGTCAATGGTGTATTTGTCTTTTATCCAGCTACGGTCTGCTCCCCTGAGCTGCTCTTAGAAATAATAGTCTGAAAATCAGTGAGGTCTTAGAGTGCCTGTTAAGCAGGAAAGGGTCACAATATGTTCCCTCTCTACAGGAAGTGGGCTTTGGGAACTCAGCAGAGGAGGCGGGTGTAGGGGAGCCAAGTCCTGCAGTGTGCGTCATGTCCGGGCTTGTTTGGTTCCCTTTGTTGCTCTCCCCAACCCCCCTTCTTTGGTTGTGGGGCTCGGGTATTCATTTGAGCTCCTGGGTGAGGTGCCTCTTCCTTGCGCCTTTGGGTGTCTTTGCCTCCTCCATGGCCACGTTGGCTCCTGAGCTGATGGTCCAATGTGAAGACAAGAAGGAGCCTGAGAGGATTGGTGAGGGAACACCAGTCATGGGCAGGATGGGGAGCTCACTGTGAAAGCCGGTGACGTGCCCCACCCCGGAGTTTTAGGGTTGCGAGAGTGAACAGAGGAATGGAGAGGCCGCACACAGAGACTGTGGAAGGACTCAGGGCTTGCGCGTGGTTCCCAGTGTGCCAGAGGGTCCTGCACTCCAGCTCCTGACACTCTCTTCCCTCGTCTCTGGGCACTGCCCCTTCCGTCTGTTTTCCCCTGCACCTTGCTTTTCCTACTACAGTGTGACAAGGGTTCTTATTAAGTGGCCCTTGCTCAAGCACCCCCAAACAGAACACCATGCCTTTTCTCACTGCTCCTATCTTCCTGGGCTGTCACTCTTCCCATATTTGGCCGACACCTGTTCCTCTCCCTCATCTAAGCACATAATGTTCCTTTTTTTGACACTTCCATCTAAGTTCCGGCCCCTGTCAGAGAACCTGCTTTTCAGCACACCCTCACAGTGTCCATTGTGAGTATATTCATTTGTCCCTTCCCCGCTTTTCTAACCACACTGTAAGCTCCACATGGACAGTGTGTGCTATTTTTTTTAAAATCTATTTTTTGGGTTGTGCACAGTGGGTAGGGCGTCTGCCTTGCAAGCAGCCGACTTGGGTTCCTCCATCCCACTCGGAGAGCCCGGCAAGCTACTGATAGTATCACACCCACACGGTAAAGCCTGGCAAGCTACCCATGACATATTAGATATGCCAAAAGCAGTAACAACAAGTCTCACAATGGAGACGTTACTGGTGCCTGCTTGAGCAAATCAATGAACAATG
>JAOXYA010136934.1:0-10179 GCA_028565675.1 Sorex palustris | reverse complement strand
CTGAGGCCAACACCTGGCTGGAGCTATAGCCAATTCAACTGTGCCTCACTCCCTGGCTCTGCTCTCTGGCACTCCTGCATAGGGTGACCCCACTGTTTGTCTCTGCTCAGGATCAGGGCCAGGGACAACAGTGGCTCCTATGCCCTGTGCCTGCTGCACGACGGGAAAGTCCTGCACTACCGTATCGACAAGGACAAGACGGGAAAGCTCTCCATCCCTGACGGCAAGAAGTTCGACACACTCTGGCAGGTACTGGTTAGAAACACTTCTGGGTGGGTGCGGGAATGGTGAAGGAGGGTCTCTCTGCCCATCCATGGTGAGGGCTATGCTCTGTGTCCATCCATGGTGAGGGCCGGGCTCTGTCCATTCATGGCGAGGGCCAGGCTCTGTGTTCATTCATGGTGAGGTCCGGGCTCTGTGTCCATCCATGGCTAGGGCCGGGCTCTGTGTTTGTCCATGATGACTGTGGGTCTCTGTGTTCACCCATAGTGAGTGGGGTTCTCTTTGTACATTCATAGCTCTCAGGTTCTTCAATATTTTTAAGAGTGAATATATTGAGTCATAGAGATGCTCAGACTTAGAGTTGGAAATAGAAAAATTTAATGGAAAGTAGAGAAACAAATTCTCCCAGCAGGGAGGAACTCAGTATTAGACTAAGGATTAGACTAAGGATCCATTTTTGTAGGATTTTTAAAAGAAAAACTGGGTCTGTGTTTCTTATCAAAGTCTCAGAGGTTTCTCATTTCTTTCCCAGAGAGTCTTGCTAATTAAGGCCCATTTGTGTTGTTAAGATAAGAT
This sequence comes from Sorex palustris, assembly GCA_028565675.1. NCBI lineage: Eukaryota > Metazoa > Chordata > Mammalia > Eulipotyphla > Soricidae > Sorex > Sorex palustris. Next base: position 9,381 of record JAOXYA010136934.1, on the reverse strand, counting down.
GAACCTCTTTTATCCCCACTTAGACTGGTGGGGATCGTCTGTTTATTTAAGACCTTTTGGATTATATAGTCCACCATATGCCCAAGTACTGCCTCATAATTTCTTACTCTTCTGAGTCCAAGGTTTATGGTACTAGGAAAGTTCCTAGGAAGATCCCAGGAACTGCAGGAATATTTTAAATATGTAATGTATACAGCTCATATGGAGCCCCTCGCAACAGCTGGTTGGGGGTAAAACTGAGGCTTCCTTTTTTGGGTCCTCTCCCTCATTTCCAGATTCCAAGGTGGAGCAGGGTGGCTGTGTTCCTGTGAGAGGAACAGGGCTCTCCATGGCATAGGTCCCCTGATCTACTGGGCTTGCTTCTCCCTTTACAAAAACAGTATCTCACAATGCCCCCAATCTGCCTTCTTCAAGTGAACAACTAGAAATCCTCCCCCTTAACTGCACCAGAGCTCCTACCACCCCCATCCGAATTGAGCCTGGAGCAGTTAGTCCCAGGGAGTGAGGCCTGGGTGGCTGACAAAGGTGACATGGATAGGGTTGATCAGATTCTTTTGAGCTGAGAAGCCAAGCTGAAAAGCAATGCTTGTTCTCACTGCAGGATTAGACTGGGTGGAAGTCATAGGCCAAATGTCTCCTCACACTGTTCTCAGGGGTTTGTTTCTCCTGTGTTGTTCAATCCTGCTGGAGAAGATATGTGCATGTGTGTGTGTGTGTGTGTGTGTGTGTGTGTGCATGCGTGTGCCTGTGTCTGTGCCTGTATGTCTGTGTGTCCATGTGTCTTTGTGTATGTGTATATAATATATATATACATATATATTTGGCCTTTGTGCCACACCTGGTAATGCTATAGGTTTCCTCCTGGCTCTGCAATCAGGAATCACTCCTGGCAGGGTTCCAGATCATATGAGATACCAGGGATTGGTACCAGCCAACCAGACAGAGGGCATCAACGGTTCTAACATTTCTGTGAGCTGATGAAATGATGAGGTGAGAAGTGGCTGGTACAGAGCAGCTGTGGGTACCCCATATCTGTGAAGCCCCCTGTAAACCAGGGTGCTCCAGAGATAAGCATTGGTAGCTCTGCTGTCCTTGGGAGTGACAACTAATTGAACTTTGGTGGGTGAGGCACACAATCATCGCTCCCATGAAGTGATTGCCAGGAAAGTGTCTGGCTGAAATGTATCACTTAAAAAGTAAAGAAGGAAGATCATCTTTCCCACTTACTGTATTGAGTTTATTATTTTTACTGCTTGGGCCACACCTCACCATGCTCATGGATTGGTCCTGGCGCTGAGTTCAAGGTTTCTCCCAACTGTGCTGAGTCTCCCACATTCAAATCATGCTCTCTGTCTCCTGGGCAATCTCCAGCCCCTGCATTCTGCTTCTTTGGGTGTGGGGGAGCACACTCAGCAAAATTCAGGAGTTATTCCTGGCTCTGCACTCAGGAATTACTCCTAGTGTTGCTCAGGGGAGTATATGCAATGCTGGGGATTGAACCCAGGTTTGACACGTGCAAGGCAAAGGCACTATACTCTAGTGTGCGAACTTAGGAGCAGGGACAGCAAATCTATGCCCTGTGTCTGCTCCCAAGCCCATTTTGCTAGTCCTTGTAGCAAATGTTTCTCCCACTTGCATGGGTAGGAAGTTCTGGCCCATGGGCTGTGTAAGGCCTTCAGGAGCTGGGCTCTGTCTCGGTGGATGGTAGGACAGACATAGATGCTTCATCAGCTGTCCACTGCCCACTTGCCTTTATTGTATGGTCCATGAATGAGGTTATAAATTTCTAAATAGCCCTTCATAGAAAAAGTTTCCTCATCCCTACTTTATTTTTTTTATTTTTCTTCTTATATTTATTTATTGAATCACTGTGGGAAAAGTTATCAAGCTTTCAGGTTTCAGTCTCGGTCATGCAATGATCAAACACCTTTCCCTTCACCAGTACTCATTCCCTCACCCCTACTTTAAAGGATTATTTTTTAGCTTTTTTGGGACACACCCAGTGTGGCTCAGGGGTTACTCCTGGCTCTGCACTCAGGAATTATTCATTATTCACAGTGGTGTTTGGGGAACAATGTGGGATGCCAAGGATCAAACCCTGGTAGGCTGCATGTAAGGCAAGTGCCCTACTCAACTGTACTATCTCTCTGGCCCCTGCTTTAAAGTATTTTTTTGCTAGTTTGACAGAAAACCATCAATTTAGAGGAGTGACCTTTAAAAGAGAGTACATAAATAACCTCAATATAATCAGTTGGTATAATATTTTGGGTTTACAAGTTTAGATAGCACTAAAGCATACTTATTGATTTGATTTTTTAAGAGTTGGGCCAAGGATGTTGATGACAACAAAGCATGAGCAACCCCAACTATCAGAATAAAATACTGATTTAAAAAATTCACCCTTACTACTGTGGAATGTTAGATATTTTAAAATTCATCCCTAAGTGAAATAGAGCAAGTGGAAAATAATTGTTGGTGTGGAAGGGATATTACATTAGGGTTATTAAAATGTCATTTTTTAGTAATCCCTAGTTCTAAGGTGACCCAAATTTTTTTTGTCGAATCACCGTGAGATATAGTTACAAAGCTTTCATGATTGGATTTGCAATACAGATACTGAGAGGCCATCATGTTTAGTCCTTAGTCTATTTAAAGTATTTTTTAAAAAATGAAAAAGTCCTTGCCATAAATATGATATAGTCCTGGTCCTTTACAGAAATAAAAAGCCTATTACCCTGCCCAAGAGGAAACTCCTTCCTTAGAAGCCCACAGCCCCAGCTCTCCTTATAAAGGAGATGGTGATGGTCGGAAACATAAGCATTTAAGGAGATACTGGATGGTCACTGAAGAAATGGAAAGATAACGTGGTTATTTGGGGGAGGGTATGGAGACATACCTGGTGGAAGACTTACTCCTGGATCTGTGCTCAGGGATCACTCCTGGCAAGGTACCATATGTGTGCCAGGGATCAAACTCAGGTCATCCTTGTGTAGGGCGAGCACCTTAACCCCTGTACTCTCTGTCCAGCCCTGTCTCTGCTCTTCCAGGCATCTCAGAACTCGGTGTTAGTCTGAGAGCAAAGCATCACACCGAACAGAACAGGGAGAGGGTGCGTCAGTGAAGTGTTAGGGCTAGTCAGATTGAAATATGGTAAGAGCGTAGATCTCGTGTTCACTGTTCTTACTGCAATTAGATTAAATTATTCAAAATTAGAATGTTGTCAGGAAGGGTAAACTATATTCATCAAATAAATATGCGCCCAAGTAAAGCAGTTTTGAGAGAAGAGAATTAGGAGCAAAGAGTTCTCAACTGGAATAAACATGGAAGGGAGAAGTAGGAGAGTGACTTAGTTATCTCTCTCTCCTCAGGGGTCACAGATTTCAGTTTGTCAAAAGAAGATGACTATATAAGAAAAGCAATATTAAATTCCAAGGCAACTTTCCTATTGTGCGATTGCAATTGGATATAAGTAAAGTTCCCTGCCACCGACTTACTTTTAATTTAAAATGATTCCTAGTTTCATTATTTTCTTGGGAACCACTTGGCAAGGATACCCATGTTCTCCTCACATAAACCATCGTCCATAAGGCCAGCTTTTCTATTTCCCATTTATAGCCCAGTGTGCTATAGTTTCTTCTCCCCGGATTTGTTTAACTCCTCCAAATTCTTTGGTGCCCAGTGCTATTTTAACTCTGTTCGTTCTACACTTGTCTCACATATTGCTCCTCCCTAGGATCAGAATGTGTCTTGTTTGCCTACTTTATGCCCCTTCCCCAGGCCTGGCATTGGAAGAATATTTATTGAATGAATGTTAGCATGATTAATTTATTTATGTAATATTACATGGAGGTACAAGAACACTTACAATTAAATGCAAACTGCAACCCTGCAACCCCCCCCCCACACACACACACATACAAAAAAAGAAAGAAACAAAAAGGAGTATGAAAGAGTGAAATAAGATCCAGAAGGGAAAGTGGTGTGTGTAGATCTCTTTCCCAAAGTGTCAGGGTGGGAGGATCCAAGAGCCCATCCACTTCCCCCTCTCCAATCCCCACCGCCCCAGCCAAGAAACAGATAATGTTGTTTGGTTTGTCCTTGAATCACTTTTAACGTCTGAAAGAGGAGTCAGCTACCCAGATTGGTATTTCTCTATTTTCTGCCTCCATTATTTATCCTACCTTCTTACTTTCTCTTTCAGCTAGTGGAGCATTATTCTTACAAAGCAGATGGTTTGTTGAGAGTTCTTACAGTTCCATGTCAAAAGATTGGCGGGCAAACAGGTAAGTCACTAAGTCATCAGGGCTTAATCTTTCAGCTCCTGATGATCATCAGCCTCGTTTTGGACATGGTTTCTTATAAATTCAGGTGAGATGAGACCTTGTGTTTATTGACTGATGAAAAATGATGTCACAATGATCCATTTATATATGGATGATTTATTTAAAAAGCATAAATTATTTATGAAAAGACTAATGTTTTTGTTGCATATATGAGAGGCTTCAGTGAAAACAGAGAAAAAAGTGCAGGCAGAGAATGTATCTAGTTTATGGGGCAGAAATATTTTACTCTCACATTTGTGATGCTTAGACCATTTATCAAAAAATGACCGTTACGTTACCTTTCAAAAAACTGTCATGTTTTCATTGAGTACATGAGAAAGTTCAACAAAACATAATAGAAAGAAGTGTACACTGAGAATGCATCTAGTTAGGGAACAGAAATATTTCACTCACAGGAATTGACCTGTTGTGTGTGAGAGTTAAACAGGAACTTCAGGGACATAGGAGTAATTGTTAATGCTCTTTCTAAACAGGGAATGTTAATTTTGGAACTCGTCCCCAACTCCCAAGTTTGCATCCCACGGTAAGTGTTAACAGAATCCTGATGGTAAAGCACAGTGAAAAGTATCTTGTATCCAACAGGTACCATGGTCATTGCCGCTGATACAGTGGATTGTTACCTATTCACTTGATAAACAGGGATTGTGGTGGGTGTCAACTAGAATCTGCCTGCTTTCAAGCCAGCCAAGCTTTTCTAATTTCTGGCTAGGTTGATTCTCCCCCATTTTCTGAGTAGGATACCAAATGACCATGGAACCCACTGTACAATTAGGTAGACGCCCTCAGGCTGATTTGAGAGGTGGCCGCAACTATTGTTCATATTCCAGCTTGACTCTCCTATTTGGACCCACACGATGATCCACATGGCCACATGTTTGATAAGTGCATGTCTGATATATTAGATGTCTCTCTGAGTTTGTCAGACCCACTTTTCTTTCCATGTCACCTTGGGCACTGCTGTGAGATTACCTGGCCTTTCTTTGAGCTGGGTTTATGAAATCTAAATGGAGGAAGGCTTAGGATGAGGAGCTTCGTTGTGTCAAACTAAGGGGGCCCCCAGAGAAGGATTGAGAAGGGGACTTGGTCAGAGACCCCTTAGACCTTCATGGCAGTAGGGCATAAGAGTCTTACTTGACAACATTTATCCATGTGAGTTTGCCTGAGGCTGGGGGTGGGGGGCACTATTATAAGCTGTTGCAAATTTTCAAAGGAAAGATAAACTTCCTGCTGCTGTGGGACAAGAGTAGGGGTATTTAATTGTAGATTGTTGGTGTCCTTTACTTCCCTTGGGAAGTGATCCCTGCTCCCATCTTGGGCTGTGCTTGTTGCACCCCAATGCTTGCCTGTTAATCTTTAAAGAGTATGACCCACAGAGAAATACACTTTCTGCCTCTGGGTCCCAGGAGCTGTCCAGACACAACATTGGTGATCAGATTGGAGGCACAGACTCTTGCTAAAATATCACTGAATGTGGGGTCTGTACGTAAAAGACAAAGCAGATACCCTCTCATTTTCTCCTTAGATAGCTCCTGGGCCTGGCAACTCTAAATGAACACTTATGCTTCAGAGTGTTTATTTTCTCTTAGATGGATGATCGTTTGGGACAGAGAACTCCCAAATGAATTTTAACCCTAGATTTAGCCACACAGAGACATCAGGAAGTTCAACAACTGGGGGACACATTTTAGTGACTGGTAAAATTCAGACAGGGAAAAATATTCCTGTCCTATGAATGCTTCTCAGTGAATCTCACGTGTTCCACAGAACCAAGAGCCAGGGGCCAGGAAGATAATTCAGTGGGTAAGGTGCTTGCATTGCACGTGACCGACCTAGATTTGACCCCTGATCCACACTGTTCCCTGAAAACCAGTAGGAGTGCAGGAGTGATTCCTGAGAGCAGAGCCAGGAGAAAATCTGAGTATTGTTAGGTGTGCCCCTTCCCCCAAATAAGCAGCAGCCCCCAAAAAGAAATAAAATTAGACAGTCAGATGAACTTTTAGTTTATTTTGTTAGCATGATTTGTGACTTAATCATTCTATAATAAGTATGGGCTTATTAATGTAACAACTTCAATTTTATAGACTTCTATGGGAAATAGTGCTCAAATGTTTTTCTACATCCTTCTGCTCATGCAGACGCTTTGTCTTGAAGTATTTGTTATCAATGATTAAAGGCTGCCTATAGTTAATCCCTTTAGCGGGATCTGGAGGAGGCCAGTGTGCAGCTAGACACAGAGAAAGAGAGCGCGTGGTGTAAGGTAACTGTTTGTTTGCTGAAATACTGATTCTTCCTCTTTGCCATCGTGGTTTCTAGAGTTGGTCAGCAGGTGGAATAATCTCAAGAATCAGATCATACTCCTTCCCCAAGCCGGGCCAGAGAAAGGTGCTAATGTGTTCCCTTCTTGCTGGAGTGGTAGGACCGACCTGCACTCAGCCCCGCTCACCCTGGTGCACACTGCCCACCACCCTCTCTGCTTGGCTCTGTAGCACGTCAGCGCTCACTGTGCTTGCCATGTGGCTCCCAGTCATGCTGCCGTCACGTCCATGCCCATGAGTCTGCTCACTGCTCATGTGTGCCGTGAAAGTCACTGCAGTCTGTTCACAGGGAGTTCTGCTCACAGATGAGAGTCTTGACCATGACACACAGATCACTACTGAGACATGAGAATCGCATGTGGCAGTATTACAGTCATTGACCATAGGAATTCTATGCCGGAAATCCAAGATTTTATGGAAACTTCCCAGTGAGGGCTGGAGTCTGTGTTTTAGGTGCTGAGTACCACAGTAGTGCATCACAAAAGTAGATTTCCCATACATACTCTAGTGTTTGTATAAAGATAGCAAGGAATTTGAGGATTAGGAATGCCATTTTGTTCAGACATTAAGTTTTGTCATGTTATTCATTTTAATATCTTATGTTAAGATTAAAAGTTTAGGGAAATAAGAAAATTCTTTGAAATGACAGATTTCTAAAGAATCACTTGTCTCTCAAATACATACACACATATGTGACAAGTACCTGTTTTCTTTCCTACTTTTCTCACTGGTGGTATAAAATTGATTCTCTTATAGTAATAATTCATAGGATAATTTCAGTTGGTATTTTTCAGGACATTTAAGCATATGACTCAGTTTCAATTGGTAATTTAGAAATAAGTGATTTGGGATCCATGGTTAAAATCTGGAGAGTGCCAAGATTTACTTAGCAGCCATTCTCCGGGTGGACATTTACACTACAAATGCCTCAGCTTCTGTTCTTGTTGAGCAAGAACAGAGAATTGACTTTAATGTGGCGATTGAAGGTGAGAATCGTGGCATGAGCCTAAGTGGAATAATGCTCTCTGTTTCCATGTCATGGTCAGCACTGATTAGCTTGGAGGAAATGTTAGCCACACGAGACAATGCAATTTGAGAGTAGCATCGAGGACTTGCCTATGCTACAGACAAATGTATTAAAAGTTGGATAACCATTTTTCAGGGTGATATCCTCTCTTTGCTAGTATTACTTACACCCTTGACTTGGAGTCTGTCTCCAGCCACCTGGACCAACAGGTTATTGAGTTTTGATTTTGAAGAGATCAACATGTCCAGAAAGTCTGGGGTGAACCCAAAGTTGCCACCTCTGTCTCTTCTAGCCTGGGCCAGTGAAGAAGGCCATGGTCTGCTTCCAGGATGGCACAAACCAGCTGATTGTCCAGTGGGGAGAAGGACAGACCATCCTTTGTCCTCATTGGCTGCTGATGTTGGGAATGTTCTGACTCAGAGCACCTCTTTCTTTTTTTTACAAGAAAGTATTGGTATAAGTACTAGTAATGATGCATCCCTAAAGCAAACTTACTTTCTTTTTTGTTTTTTGAGCCATAGCCTGCAGTGCTCAGGACTTTCTTCTAGCTCAGTGCTCAGGGGTCACTCCTTGACCAGGCTGAGGGGACCAATATGAGGTGCCAGGGATCAAACCAGGGTCAGCCTCATGCACGACAAGTACCTTGCCTGATACAGTTTCTGTTTCGCCCAAAGTTCTCTTTTTTTTTGGTGTTTTTTTTATTTGAGCCACACCTATTAATAGAAGAATATTAATCTTTGTTCTCTTAAACCCATCATTCTAGTAATAAAAATGGGCAGAGCTTAAACAATGGCAACCTTGAAAGCTAAAAGACACACTTGTGTTTCAAATGTCCCAAATGCATTCTCGCAGACAGAGCCTTCGCTTTTCTCTTAGATAGGGAACCATGTTACAAAATCCTAATTGAGTATATTGAGGATGGGAGTCTTAAAGTTAACCCTGGACAATAGGAGACTGTGCCTTAGGGAAAATACTTTATAACTCAACATAATTTTCTTTTGAAAATTGAAATCCATAGTTCACCAGAGTTCTCTCTAGAGAGAGAGGTAGGGAAAGAAACTCACAGGTTTAGGCTGTTTCCCTGGCAATGCTGATCTCAGGTCAAATCAGGTGCAAAAATGGGTTTTCACATCCCAATAAAGGGCCAGCGTTTAGATCTTTCCTTCTGAGGCAAGAGAAGGTCCTTTGTGAAGGTCAAATGCAGATTTCATGGACCCCATGCCCAACCAAGAGGGTCTGCCCTGGCTCCATCCTGTTCTCCAGGACCGCAATCACCACTTATGACGAGAACTCTTGTCTGCTCAGTGACCTCCAGAACTTCTAGCCTGGTGGCTCTCTGTTGCTGCCACTTTGATCAATATGGTATTGCGTGAGTTTTGTATGCTTTTTCTTTTTGTTTTATGGTCCACACCTGGAGATTCTCAGGATTTACTCTCAGCTCTGTGCTCTGGGGTCACTCCTGGCAGAGCTCGGGATCATGTGTGGTACCTGGGATTGAACCAGGGGCAGGGAATGCAAGGCAAGGGCCTTACCCACTGTACTATTTTTCTGGCCCACGCTTTTCTCTCACAGAAGGAAACTCTAGCTTAGCCTACGAGTCACTGTCCTCTTGTTCTTTTTTTTTTATAATTTTATTTATTGAATCACCATGAGAGCAGTTACAAAGCTTTCGGGTCTAAGTCTCGGTCATACAATG
>JAOXYA010136928.1:0-10179 GCA_028565675.1 Sorex palustris | reverse complement strand
GGAATCGAACTCGGGTCGGCCATGTTGGCTGCGTGCAAGGCAAACGCCCTACCGCTGTGCTATCACAGCCGGCCAGAATATATGTAAATTACTGAAATTAAAAGTATCAAGAACATGGGGCTAAAAAGATAGTCCAGCGGGTAGGGAGACTGCTTTGCACATGTTCAACCCAGATTCAATCAGCGGCATCCAATATAGTCCCCCAATTCCTGGGTAAGAGCCAGGAGCAACTCCTGAGCACCACTGGGTATGCCTCCTCCCACCACAAGAAGTAGCAAAATAGATGGCAAAAACTTTCATACATCATTGTTGTGTAACTTTCACCCTGCTTTGCACTGTTTTTTTGCAGCTCTATTTGAAAACAACCTGCCCCCCCCCATCTCTCATCATTTTCCAACATAAACAAACCAAACAAAGACTTCTTTATGAAAGTAGCGATTCCTCGCAGCTAAATGCCTGCTATTAAACAAAGACCAGTGTTAGGAACTTTGGAGCACAATCATCAGCATTAGGTTTTCTTTAAGGACTTAAAGGAAGGTCAGACAGACATCAGCAGTGGTGAATCTTAGAAAGGTTTCTTTCTTGGGTTGGAGAGGTAACGAACCCGGCTAGCATGAATGCGGCTGACTCTGGTTCAATCCCCAAAGACCCCTGGGGAATGATCCCAGAGCATAGAGCTAGAAGTAGTCTCAGAACATCACTAGTGTGGCTGAAAAGTCTAGCCCCCCCCCAAATGATTATAAAAATGTAAAGGTTTTTGCTCAGGGGCCAGAGAGCTCAATGGGCCACACTCGCAGTTTGCATGCAGAGGGCTGCGACATATTCCGCGCACCCCATGGTTCTCCAGCACCAATGGGTGTGATCCAAAACCAAAACATGGGGCCAGAATGATAGTATAGTGGGGAGGGTGCCTGCCAGGCCTGCAGCGAACCCGGTTCAATTCTCAGCACCCTATTTGGTCCCTGAGCACCACCAGGAGTGATCCTGGATTAGAGAGCCAGGAGTAAACCATGAACACGCTGCATGTGGCCCAAAAACCAAAACCGAGGCCCCACCCCCTAACAGTTTTCCTACTAAATTGGAATTATTTTACTTATTTATTTTTGCTTTTTGGGTCACACCCATTGATACACAGGGATTACTCCTGTCTCTGCACTCAGGAATTACTCCTGGCGGTGCTTGGGGGACCTTATGGGATGCTGGGGATTGAACCTGGGTTGGCTGCGTACAAGGCAAATATCCTACCCACTGCACTGTCACTCCGGCCTGGCATTAGTTTAGAAATTCTAAACACCATAAATAAAATAAATAAAAAGTGTGAGTGGGGTATACACATACTGCTATAGCACCCAGTTTGTTTCAAAGCCACACATGGCAGTGCTCAGAGGACCACGTGATGCTTGGGAGACGAAGCGAAGTCAAGGATCAAAGCATCTCTTTAAACTACCTTTCCAGGGGCTGGAGCAGTAGCACAGCGGGTAGGGCGTTTGCCTTGCACACAGCCAACATGGCCAACCTGGGTTCGATTCCCAGCATCCCATATGGTCCCCCAGGCAAAGCCCAGAGTAATTCCTGAGTGCATGAGCCAGGAGTAACCCCTGAGCATCGCCGGGTGTGACCCAAAAAGCAAAAAAAAAAAAATTTCTAAGTGTGATTTTTTGGGGGTGTGTGGGATAAGGGGGTATGTCTAGTTGTGCTCAGAGCTTATTTCTGGCTCTGTGCTCAGGGATTGCTCCTTGTAGTCCTCTGATGACCATATGGAATGCTGGGGATTGAACCTTGGCAAGTTCTTCTTCACCGTACTGTCTCTCCAGTCCCATGTTTGATATTATTTTTTACCCACTTTACATGTAAGATGAGCTAAATTAAAGATACTGGACTATAAGACCAGTTAGTGATTACCAGAAGGAAAGGAGAATGGAGGCAATACGGAGAAAAATTGTGTTGTGAAGATCAGAGGTATATATTACGTATACTTTAAGTATACTTTAAGTGACCTGGAGAGACAGTATAGGGGTTAAGATGTTTTCTCTGCATATGGAACATATGATTGGTATGTTTGATGCCCTGACACCAAATACAAACAATAAATAATCAAAAGCTTTTAAAAATAATGGTGCCATTTGCTAATATTTGCTTTTCCTAGAACTTAGTGTAAGAAGGTGCTATTGTTTCTGATTTAGCACAGAAGTATATGTGTGGTTACTACAAATTATATATATTTGTATTTTATGACATTTTCCAAAAGGCATTAAAAGTTTTGCATTCATTTCATAAGCAAATTTGAGGACTATTGTTATAGTCCTGTCTTCTCATATTATCAGTGAATTAAGAATCAAAGAAGTGAAATAACTTGTCCAAGAAAGAGTGAAGAATCTAGTTCTGTGTCTTTAAAATGTCCTCTTCTCCATTTTTAATGTTTTAGTTTTATTTTCTTTTTTCTCTTATGATGTTATTAAAGAAAAAGATGATGATTGTTTACAGAAAGAAGACTAGATTGTAATTTTAATGCATAATAATAGAATATTATTAGAGTTTATCTCCGTCTGTGTTTTAATTCCAATTCTGCACTTAGAATCAAGGTATAATTCTTATAATATTGGTTGTGAGATTAAATGAAATAATATTTTTTTAAAATTGCAACAAAACTTGGTAGATAGAGGCACAAATATAAGAGGCACGTATGCTTTAAACACCTGGCAACCCAGCCCAGTGAAACTATATTTATAGCTCTGGAACTGGAAGCAAAAATCTATAGGACATGAAAAGGGGTCAGAGTCATGACAGATGCCTTCATGGTGACCTCTTTCCTCCTTGCTAATAGCAGAAACCAGACTGGATCACACTCTCCAGAGTGACAGACCCTGATAGCCAAAGCCTAACAACTTTCCTCACTTCTAGTGAGTAGTCGACTTACCTGAGCACTGAAGAGACAGTTCTTAAGATTGCTTACTCCCCCTGAAAAACAAATAGACCCAGGCCCTGCCAATTCACACCTCCTTGCTAGCAAGCAGGCCAAATTCCTAAATCCTGAACACTTCTCAAAACAAGCCAGCTAGCACGAGGGCTCCCAGCTTGCTGTACTCTCTTGCAGGTTCACAGCCAGTCAGACTCCCTGCCAATCTCAATGTGTGCCCCACCTGCAGAGGTACAGAAGCCTCTGTTCAGGTTCCCCAGCTACCGACTCTGCAAAGACACACTTGTGTCCTCAGACCCCTGGTCTTTGCTCAGGTCTATTTAGACTTGGTGCCACCAAGAATAGGGATCCCTGCTCACAACCTAGGCCTCCTTGTTGAACTTGACCCACAGATGCTGCTTATAAGCTTGATGCCTGCTTGCTACCCAAGCCTGCTCAAACAGGGCACATGGCCACTACTGGGCATTCACAACTGCATATCCCAAGTTACCACCAGAGATCTGCCTCTCTCTGCACAGAGATGATACCAGGCACTCGCCATTGCCTAGGAATGGTCAGAGAAGCACACAGGTGCATCCAGGTACGTATTATCTTGAACCCCAGATTGGTGCTAAACCTACTAAAATCAAGTGCATAGGTACCACTTGGCACTTATATATGATCCTTAGTTGCTACCTAAGACCACTTGACCTCCACATCAGAGCTTCTGCCAAGTGCTAGTGATCTACAATCCCTGTTTATTATCCACACACAGCTGACCTTTGTGCTCTAGTTCCTGGAAGGCACGGATGAGCATGGATTCCCACTGGTTTCCCTGATCTACACAAATTGAGAGTTGTAGCCCAGTCCCTGGCAGTTGGACAATGAATCCCTCATTTCCACCTTTGAACATAGACCCTCATGTTTGCACCAAACACAAGGAGAGAACAGAACTCACCTGTATTAATGGATAGAAGCAAAATTCCAAGATGAACCGCACATACAGCAGACCTATGTAATATGTAACCTAGCAGAAGAGTTCAGAGTAACCATCATCATGATGCTCACTAATATGAGGTTATCATGAACAGAGAAGGCATGAGAAATTCAAAGAGAAACCATAGACCTAAAGAACAGAAAGAATAGCTGAAATACAAAATACAATATATGTGCTGAATAGCAACTTGGCAGTAACCAAAGATTTAATCAGTTCACTTGAGGATAAGGGTAGTAAAAAAAACAACTGAAAGGCTGATTTTAAAAAAGGAAAGAAGATTAAATAAAAGACAAATATACAAAAGAGATTTAGGAATCAGAGAACTGTATAGAGAAGAAGGCCTTGCATACAGTCAACCTTGATTCATTCCCTGGCACTGCATATGATCGCTGGATGATCTCTGATGATCATCACTGTTTATGTCAGTGATTCCTGAGCCAAGAGCCTGCAGTAAATCTCAGTGAAGTCTATACTCAACCACTGCAAAAGTAAAACAAATTTTATGGCATAATATCAAGGGAAATAATCATTTACACATATGTCCCAAAGAAAGAAACTTATATAAATAAGTAATGATTATAAAATTTTCAATTGCTCAAAATATAAGCCTCCATAGTCTATTTTTATAATTCTATATTTAATTTCTGCAAGAAATTAATTTTTGGCTACTTTTTACTTTGCATAGGCATGTCATCATTTCTAAGTGGTCTTTATTATGTTCAATGTATTTCTGAAAACATTATTGTTATGGCCTGATCTTCCTTTGCTCAGATTCTCAAAATAGTAAATTTCCTTCTTTTAAGTTTATTAGTCTATGTGCTTTGTATTGAGTTTTTGGTTTTGTTTGGTTAATAATTGTACCCCTACCCAAAAATGTAAATGAGTGTACTCTTTTTGTCACTGGTGTAAACATAAATGTGTATATCAATTGTTTCTTTTCTCTCCAGAAGTCATGGAATTAAATCCTCTTATTTCATGAATTTAACGAATATTTATAAAATAATTACCATGAATCAGGCATTGTTTTTAAGTTTGGCTGGTAATGATACTCTTCTGGTGATTTTTTAAGAATAAAAAAATTGTAAATAAATAATGGCATATTATTCATTATCTTTGAGTTTTATGTCATTTCTTAACAATTTTCATACTTTTTGTGTTCTCTAGGAATTTGATTTCATTTTCAAAGGTAATTAGCCTATAATTCCTGATTTATTCACCCCACCCTTTAAAAGCAAAACTAAAAGTTTTCATGTCTAAGACCAGCAGTTAATGTCATATGAATTTAGATAAAGATTTGCTCGAGCGGGCCCAGTAACGTTTCCATTGGAAACTTTTGTTGTTACTGTGTCTGGCATATCAAATACTCTCAATTATCTTTAATTTAAAAATTGGACGACAGAGAGACAGTGAGTGGAACAATGCTCAGGTGAAAGAGCAATTTTTGTGAAGAGTCAGAGTCTGAAATAAGTTTTAGCTTGGCATCTTTTAGTGTGTGGACACCTCATCCTAGTATGCCACCTACACAAGTGGCACAACCAAGTGAGCGGACACTCTGCCTAAGGGGACCACCCCAGATTGTCAGAGTAATGACAGCAGCAGCAAAGGGAAGGAGGGAAATCTAATGTGTAAGTTTCTGTAAACAAAAACCATTGCCTACAAACCATTAGTGTACAGTATCATGGCATAAAACCATATAAAGTAAGAATAAATTAAAATAAGAATTTTGCAAAAAGCTATTTAGCATTTTATTAATATTATGCATATTAACCGTACATAGTTAAGTGAAGACTCTCTGATATTGATTAGATGTCAATATTTGAAAATAACTTTTACAGATGATTAAATTGGAAGTTAAGGGAAAATAGCATTATTGCATGTGAAATACATTTATTTTGTAAGTTCTATTTTTTACTTTTAGCTGTGAAGCTCTCCCTCTTTTCTTTCTTTCCCTTGTCTCTCCTTCCCTTTCTCCCTATTAAAAGAGAATTCTATTTAAAAAGAGAAAATAAAAGTTCTATCTTTCTATATCCAAGTGAAAATGCTTCCAATAATAGAATTATTCCTCAGGAAACTTGTCCTGTTGTTAGGGCATAGGATTTGAGTCAGATTTTTCTATTTGTGTCTTGAACCATGCATGATGCCTGGAGCACTATTAACCACGGAGACATGTCCTCACAAAAGGTGGCGAGCCTACCGAGAGACCAGAATGTGGAACAGGTCAAACAAAATAATGTTTGGATACTTTCATCTTTGTATTTATCTCTCCCAAAAATCTGTTATAAATACTAGAAAAAAGGCCTCTAATGCATTTTACTTGTCAACCTAGAAAAACAGGACTTCATTTTTGTAATGTTCATAGTTCCCCTTCTCCAATTAGTATATAGTCATAGATTTTCCTTGCTGTTTTCCAAGGAATTGGCAAATATTATCAAATATGGAAGCATGCATAAAAAATTGAAAGTACATTAAGGATTCAGATGTTTTCTTCAGTTCATTTTTAAACAGTAAGTACTTGAGAAAATAAAATTATTATTTTATTTAAATTATTATTTGAAAGAAAGAAAAAAATTAAAAACATGGGGCAGAGAGTAACAATGAATAAGGTATGAAGTCAACCTGAATTTAATTTCCAGCACCCCAAATGGTCCCCCAGGCACTGTCAGGAGTAATCTCTGAGTATAAAGCCAGGAGTAATCCCTGAGCAAAGTAAGAGTGAAACAAATTCCTTTCTCACACCTCCCTCACCCCTCAACACACACACACAAAAATTAAAAACACACTCTTGTAGGGACTGGAGAATAGTACGGGGTTAAGGCCCTTGTCTTACACACAACAGAGATGTCCCCTCAGGACAAAGCCAGTTGTAGCTCCTGAGCACTGCCAAGTGTGACCTAAACTCCACCCTCCAACCCCAATAAACAAAAGAAAATAATTAAGAGACTAACGATCATGATCACGATCATCCTGTTGTTCGTCGATTGCCTCAAGCAGGCACCAGTAACGTCTCCTTCATCCTAGCCCTGAGATTATAAAAAGTGACACATTCAAGGCTCTTTCAGGGTTAGGAAAATGAGACCCATCTTTGTTACTGGTATTTGGCATATTGGGTACGACACGGGGAGTTTGCCAGACTCTGCCATGTGGGCAGGTTACATTCTGTAGCTTGCCAAATTGTCCAAAGTAAGAATGAGATAATAATATGTCACAGCCGCGTGCTTCCGGGAGCTGGGTTTTATAGTCTCTGGGTCTTGGCCGTTGATGGCGCCAGGGGAGGGGGGGCAGTTGGTGGGTGTGACCCCCGCCTACTGGAAAGTGGAGGATCCGAGTGGAGGATGCTCAGCCCCGATCCAAGTAGGCTTGGAGATCTCAGTCCCTTCACAGGATCAACATTAGCATGTGGTCGGGGGTACATGTTTGCAACAGGCGGTTCTTTGGGCCAAGGCTCCAAAAGCCTTTCCTGAGAAGATGAAAGAAGATGAAAACTGCTGCAGTTAGCTGGGCCATGGGGCAGAAAAGGGGCTTCTGGACCAAAGGAAGCAGCAAAATAAGTTCCCATCATATTATGGGCGGGAACTGTGTGGCACGGGTCCCCAACAGTGGCCAGAGCCCACAGCGAGGGTCTCATGTGGTGAAAAAAAGTATGAGAAACAGGAGTGGCCCAGAAATTCAACCTGGAGGCAAGGACCAAAACAGAAAGGGCTTTGAAGGGCCAAAGCTTCTCATACTGACCACGTCCTCTTCATGGAATGAGAACTGGACATATGCGCACCAGTTTGGGCAGCTCCCTGTGGTGTACGGGACAGGGATAGGGGAGCATTGGGAGTCAGAGAAACTGCCGGAACACCAGGAACCCAGGAAACAGGACCTTATACCTGGGTGAACCACCGTGGGCACAAAGAACCCAAAGCCAAACCAAATACCAGTTAGCACTCAAAGGCACCACCTTGGCTGTCAGCCCATGGTTTGGGTCTTGTTGCCTCACCCCTAGCCTCCTTTTTATCCCCAGGTGCCATTTGTAAGCATCAGGATATGAGACAAGTCATGGCAGCCTTGAAGGGGGCACAGGGGCCCTCTCCATACCCGGGCACCCAGATTCTTCCAGCCCCTGCAGTTTTTCTACATCTATATCTCAAGTTCACAGTTCTCTGTAGTCTGTTCTCATTATTATTGGCCTGTTTCATGCATAAGGAAACTCAAGCTCAGATGAGTGAGATGAATTGATATAGCTACCAGTGCAGAGTGAGACGGCGCAGACACTTCCCTTGCCCCTTATTCCCCTGGGTGGGTTCTGCTGCCTCAAAAAGGCCCCACACTCCTACAGCCAGGTGCCAGTAGTACTTCGGGTCATGGCCAAGGTTGAGGAGACTGACCAAACCTCCAGGCTTCATTTTCCCCTCCTGCCACAGCACTACCAGACACAAAGTCTGTTTGCCCTGGGCAAAGACCTTTCTCAAAAACACTGCCATGGGGGCTGGAGTGATAGTATAGCAGGTAGTGCATTTGCCTTGCATGCACCAACCCAGGTTCAATTCCCATCATCCCATATGGTACCCCAACCACTACCCGGAGTAATTCCTGAGTGCATGAGCCAGGACTAACCCCTGTGCATCGCCAGCTGTGACCCCCCCGCCCCCCAAAAAAGAAATGCTGCCATGCCCTTCTTGCTGCCTGAGCAGGATCTTTCTGGCAGGCTGTGTGAGGGGCAGGGTGTTAGCCTCTGTGGTCCCTTCAGAGGCTGACACGCTCACCCTGGGCCTTTAGTGACTGTGCTGAAGAGGATGGAGATAAGACAGGGTCTCCACAATCCAGGATGGGAGGAATGTTTGTGGGGGGCATGCAGAGAGAGGTGAACCTTCCAGACCCTAGAGTAGGGTCCCCTTGCGAGGAAGTGGACTGCAGCTGGGAATGCGGGAGGACTCAGCACCCTCTGCGTGCATGTGGCTGAGACCACAGCCAGCAAGGGGAACTGTGTGTAGGGATGAGGAGGCAGGGAGGGAGCATCTCCCGCACAGCCTTGTGCTCCAAACCCTCTTCAGGAGCTGGCCAAGTTTCTCTCCCCCCTCCCCCAAACACACACACACCTGCAAGAAAGGGAGCAGTCAGACAGTGTGCAACCAACAGGCCCTCCGAGGGCCTGCCATTTAGGGATGTCCAAGACAGCCCAGGGGAGGACAGGGAGCTCATAAAGCAGAAATGATAAGTTGTTGCTGTAGAACAAAGCTGCAGACCAGCAGAGGACCATGTCTAAAGGGACAGTGCCATGTGCGGCTGGCTGGCCCCTCAGAGTCTGGGGATGGCAGGGCAACCGGGGAACACTGTTCTCTGATCGCATCCCGAGCTCTATTTCAGGCTGAATAACGGACATAATCTATTCTGAGGTCTGGAGCCGGCCAGCCTCCCCCAGGAGCTGGGACTGGGACAGAGCCCTGGAGAGAAATTACCCTTGCTGGCCTGGTTGCCACCCCCTTTTGATATGGCAGACCCCCACACAAGCCCAGGTGTGCTGAAGTTTTTAGCTCACCTGCAGCCTGGCTCAAATTGAGGCCGTGCCCCACCTTAGGAGAGAGAGATACTGGAGGTGGGGAAGGTGGTGAATATGGCAAGATTCTCTCCAAACTGAGCGCAACTTCCAGAAGAGTGAAGTAGAAGTAAATGCAGAAGCCTAGAGACAAGGATGGGGTCAGAGGCGGGGAGGGGAACGGAGGAAGCATTGCACCAGGGGGAAAGCCAAGTATTTGGAGTCTTTTCCTAATGCAGCCCCCAGTCATTCTGTGTTATCCTGGATGGTGCCTGAGTGCCGAGGTGAGTGGGTGAGTGACCGGAAGCAAGTTCAGCTTGAAGCACTTGGGCCTATTCACCTCCCGTTTTAATTTGAGAGAAAACAAACCCAGTAATATCCAAAACTGAGTAGAGGGATTTAAATAAATGTGTGTGTGTGTGTGTGTGTGTGTGTGTGTGTGTGTGTGTGTGTCTGTCTATGTCTGCAGCTCCAGGAAGCAGGTAATTAATCCAGTCTCTGGTGGTCAATCTGATAAAAGACAAAGACCCCAAACATTTCCTAGAGTTTCTCTTTTGCTTATTGGTTCAGGGTAAGGGCCTGGGAGTGGAATCAAAATTTAGATTTGTGTAATCCTGAAAAATTTCAGCCAGAGGCCATTGCTAAACTGCATCGCAGGATACATTGCCTGCAGCCTACCCCTTAGCCAGACAGGGAAATGCACTCTTGTTTTCTGTATTTCCAACTCAGTCTCATCTTCATTTCTTGTCTGCCTCTCTATATACGTGT
>JAOXYA010136919.1:0-10179 GCA_028565675.1 Sorex palustris | reverse complement strand
GCCAGGAGTGATTCCTGAGTGAAGATACAGGAGTAACCCCTGAGCATCGCCAGGTGTGATCCAAAAAGCAAAAAAAAAAAAAAGTCATGAGGAACACCATAGAACACTGTGCACCAGCTCGGGGCTTGCAGGGATGATGGGCACCCCCACCCCCACCCACCATGGCCTCGGTGACGGTGTCTCATCTTTGGGCAGACCTGCCCCAGCTGTCAGTGCTCCTGGGCTGCAGACAGGCTTCTCTGCCCGGGGACGGGGTCACGGGTTCAGGGAAAGTGGGCAGCGCATTTCAGAAATCTCTCCCTTCCAAATGGTTCACATTTTTCAAAAGTTTAGGCTGCAGTCATCTGAAAAATCCACTTATGTGAAATGATTCATTCCAGAACACGGTCCGGGACAGGAAGCCAAGCCGCGCCGGGCGGGAAGAGACAAGGCGAGCCGGCGTGTCCTGGGGTGGCGGCCGGACCCCGGCACCTTCCGGGGGACGGGAGTGGGGCGGGGGGACTTGACCTCCTGCTCCCGCGTCTGGTGCTCCAGGGGGAAGGCGGAGGTCACTCTCGGGTGCTGGAGTTACATTGTTGGCGTGTTTAGAATAGCAGGTCTGGGCTCGTGCCAGACATCCAGACATCCCGAGTGGACGGGAGCTTGGCTCTGAGCACCCCGATGCCTTGTGACCTCGTTCGGTAACCCGTGTGGGTGCCTACGAGGTGCTGGGGTGCCATCTCGTGCCTTGTGGAGGGAGGTGGCCCTGGGCCCAGGTGATCACCAGGATGACCCTCCTCCAGTGGCTCGTTCCTGAGATAGCAAAGGAGGCCTTCTTGGAGGAGGTGGCCCTGGGCCTGGTGTTGACGGCTAAGCTTGAGGAACGGGGTCAGTCGTGAAGAAGGGGGGCTCGGTGGGACCAGAACGGAGGGGCTGTGGGCCAGGTGGGAGGAGCCGGGGTGTAGGGCAGTGGCCCTGGCTGGCTGACAGGGGGCCTGAGAACGCACCTGGGATCGCAGGTTTGCCCTACGGGAAGCAGAGAGCTAGGGGTGGGGGTGGGGGAAGGTTCTAGAACCCGAGTGAGTGACATGACCAGATATGGTGCTGCAAGGAGGAAGAGGGGACATGGCCTGGGGTGGCGGCAGGGCTGGACACCAGGACTAGGACCCACCCACCTCCCCCCTCGCTCATCTTCCCCAGGGGAAAGGACGTCCACGCATGACAGTGCCCTGGAGGCCCGCCAGGACAGCGGAGGGACGCGATGGACGTGACTAACTCTGTGTGTCCTGGGGTTGAGCACAGGACCAGGACGGAGGAAACGCCAAGGACGGGCCGGGTGGACCCACCCAGGGCAGGGATGGGGCTGCATTTCCCCCCCGAGGCACAAGCTGTGGGCCCGGTGCCCTCCTCGGGCACAAACATGCTGGCATCTGACAGGAGCTCGGAGGCTGAGGCAGCTTCCTACTGACCCCGCAGGGGAGGGTCTGAGGGCCGGGAGAGGGCCTGG
Source organism: Sorex palustris (assembly GCA_028565675.1). Lineage (NCBI taxonomy): Eukaryota > Metazoa > Chordata > Mammalia > Eulipotyphla > Soricidae > Sorex > Sorex palustris. The sequence goes on along the minus strand of JAOXYA010136919.1, from coordinate 8,693 downwards.
GAGTAGTTGGGCCCGTTACCCGCCCATCGGAGCCTGGTGCTTGGCATCGGAGGGGCCCGCGGCTTCTCTGCTCCCGGAACTTCCTGGAAGCTGATGTCTGAGGCCCCAGAAGCACCGTCAGGGGCAAATACCAGTGGCAGAAAAGCAGTTTTTAGGGAACGGTTTGTCTCAGGCAGACGGAGCCTCTCAGGGACCCGGGAGCAAGGACAGCAGTGCCGCAGCCTTTGTCTCAGCACATAGGGCACCTCAGCACACAGGACAGGGCGCAGAGGTGAGGGTATATCCAGCTCTCTGCTGTGCATGCTCCGTCCCACCCTTGCCGTCTCTGTTCTGTCACTCACGCTGTCCTGTCCTGGCGAGAGGCAGCCACACTCTGAGGTCTCCCTCCCCAAATTGGTCTCTGCAGATAAGGTGGGGGGGTTCATGGGGGGGTCCCCCCTGGCATTGGGGCTTTCTGGAATACTGCATGGTGGCCCGGGGGGGTGGGGCACGGCCTCCCCAGGGCCGCAGATGGTCCAATGGGCAGAGAAGCTCCTGGTACTGCAGCACCCATGGGACCCCGCTGCCCTGCCCTGCAAGCCCCTGCCGGGGCACGGGAGAGGGGCGCCTGCTTTAAGCAGGTCCTGAAGGGGGTGTCCACCCTCTCCTGGTCAGCAGAGGCGGCTCCGGCAGCCTGGAGGAGTGTGGCCCAGCCAAGCTCTCTTGGCTCCGGTTTTATGCAAATGGGCTTGGCGGAATGCAACCGCCACGATGCTCTGTGGAGCCCCCGGGCCTTGCTGGAGGCTGGGGCAGAGCCCAGGCCCTGTGCGGAGGGCTGGGTGGGCGGGAGACGGCTGGTCCGTGAAGGGGGTGCTCTCATTCCCCGCTCCTACCCCGCACCCTACATTTTCTCCCAAGCCACAGCTTTCTCCCAGGCTATAAGCCAAGAACCCTGATGGACGTTTGCAGAACAGGAAAAGGTCAGCATAGACGGACGCCGATCAGGGTCCGTTATTCCTTGCCTGACCCCAGAGATGCTCGTGGCCCCGAGGGGGGGGACACACACTCCCGGATTCCTGCTTCCTTAGCTTCACACACATCATGGGACTATTTACTCGCTCTGAGGACGCAGCTGTCCCGGCGTCTGGACCCCGCCGTGTGGGTGCTGCCCTGGCTGGTCACTGCAAAGAGGCGATGGGACACGGAACTGTACCTCAGGGGTCTGAGAGCGGGAATGGAAAGCTGAGTTGCCCCCACTCTGCCGGTCGGTTGTGCTCGTCATGCTGGGGCAGGATCGCGCTCGGGCCGGTTGGTCAAATCAATGGATGGCAGCGAATGTGGCCATGGGGAGATGGGCGGGCGCACGAGCCTCCTGCTGCCTGTCCCGGGCAGCCTGACCTGCAGTGCGGGCAACATCACTCCCTTGGGGGCAGCCCTGCCTTCCCTGCCAGGAAAGGGTGTGCTTTCTGTTTGTGGGGTCCGGCCTGTTGGTTGGGGCCCATGCTGTGGCTGGGCACCGGGTCAGCCAGGTGAAGATGTAGGGATGGGGCGGGGAGGGGGGGTGGTGGTTGGCGCTTGCTGCCTCTAAGTCAGGGTGGGCATCACAGACTCGTGGGTGTAGAATACTCTCCCTGCCCTGGAGATACTCACCAAGGCCGCAGAACGTGTCCCCTGGGGAGTCAGGGCTCTCCATGTGCTGTGCGGGGACACGGCTGTGGCAGGTGTGCAGACGGTGGCTGCAGTGGCTCATGTGAGCACTGTAGACCATGGAGCAGGGCCCAGACGGGCAGGCGCGGCAACGTGGAGTCAGGAAGCCGGCCCTGGGGTCCTGTTGGCAGCTGGGAGGAAGGACAAGGCAGGCCCCAGAGACGGGAGAGGCAAAGGAGCCTGTCCAGGAAGTCACTCCGGAGTCCTTGTGTGTGCGCTCATGAGTGTGTGTGTGTGTGTGTGTGTGTGTGTGTGCGTATGTGAGTGTGTGTGAGTGTATGAGTGTTTGAATGCGTATGAGTGTATCAGTGTGTGTGTGTATATGAGTGTTTGAGTGAGCGTATGAGTGTGTGTGAGTGAGTGAGTATATGAGTATATGAGTGTGTGTGAGTGTATGAGTCTTTGAATGCATGTGAATTGTGAGTGTGTGAATGACTATATGAGTGTTTAAGTGTGTGAGTGTATGAATGTGCATGTGTGTGGCTGTTTGAGTGTATGAATGTGAGTGAGTGTAAGTCTGTGAGTGTGAGTTTGTATGTGTGCGTGGATACAGTGTGTGTACGTGTGTGACCGTGTGTGTGTGTGTGTGTGTGTGTGTGTGAGTCGTCCTCACACCTCCCACCGGTCCCCTAGATCCCCACTCTCTGATTTCCTTCCATGCTGGCATTAGTTAGACCCTACCTCACAACTGACTCGCCCACAGACTGCGCCCCCTGTGACGCCTCCTTCCCAGTTGGGGCCCCCGGCCCAAGGAGTAACCAGCTGCAAACCTGCTCAGAGGTTCAGAGATGTCTCATAACAACCTTCAGTGCTCAGGAACGGCCCTCCCAGCTGGACAAAGGCCTCGACTCCCCATCCTGGCTGCGGGAGAGACACAGGCTGCCTGGATCGGGCTCCGTGAGCGGGGGCTCCGTGAGCGGGGTGCTGAGTCGAGACAGGAGCGGAGTTGGTGTCGGGGGTGCCCAGCCAGTGCAGAGGGCCTGGGTGGCCTTGGTCCCCCGGCTCCTCTCGGGCTCCTGGGAAGCACGGTCAGTCTCCTCCGTGGGCGCTGGGGCCTCAGCTTGCTTCAGGGCTGCGGTCAGTGCCCTTGAGTTGTGCGTGGTGCTGAGGAGGCAACCCCAAGCCTGTGTGCCCTGGCCGTCCGCTCTCTCTGACCCTCTGAGTTTCCCCCATTTCGCATCTTCTCTCTGAGGACAGAGTTTTGCCTGCAGGGAGTCATTCCCTAGCGTTGATCCTGGGCTTTCCTGAACCATTGCTCTCTGCAACTATTTTCTCTAGCCTACAACAAGTATCTCCTGCGCATTAAAAAGCCCCAGAGTTTTGAATGCTGGGGCTTTTTAGCATCCAAGAATAGCCGAGATCAGTACCAGGAGGATTACTCCATGACTTTGAGGCCAGCCACACACACTAGGGGAAAAGGCAACTTAGATGGAGAAAGAAGCACCCAATAAAGGGCGTTGGGAGGATCCTCCCAAGATGGGAGATGCATGATGAGAGTAGACTATAGACCAAACATGATTGCCACTCAGTGTCTCTTTTGCAAACCACAGCACCCAAAAGGAGAGAGAGAACAAAAGGGAATGCCCTGCCACAGAGGCGGGGTGGGATGGGGGGATGGGGAGTGGGAGGGATACTGGGATCAGTGGTGCTGGTGAATGGGCAGTGGTGGAGGGATGGGTACTCGATCACTGTATAGTTGAAATCTAAACACAAAAATTTGTAAGTCTACAACTGTACCTCATCGTGTTTCACTAATAAAAATTTTTTTAAATGTGCATCATATGTTGAACACCACTGATTCTAATGATGTGTTCCTATACACTCAATGTTTGAGACTTTGATTAGAAAACCTGAATATCCAATTTCCAAGTAATGTCCTCAAAGAAAGTTATTCCAAACAGATTTAAACCTTCATTCAAACCTTCACACATCCTGGAGCTTCTTTGCCTGACCCTCTGTCACCTTTTGCTTGCTCTTTCAACCCCCCTGCCCAAGTGAAGTTAACCTCCCAGTTGGCATCACATTTTTCTACATGGAAGCATATTCCCTTCCTTTCTCTCTGAGTTGCCCAGTAGCCTCCACTTCTGACCTCTCCATCTTTTTAGCTAGTGACCTCCCATCTCGTGAACACATGGTGATGTGACAGCCAAGTTACTCTCAGAGAGTTACACCGTATTGAAGATGTTTAACGGGCACAAGGAAACAATGGTGTAGGTGGTGAGCAAAGCAGAAGAAAGCAAGAAAGTGGAAATGAGAACACTATGTTCAGAAGTGACCAGAATTGATAATTAGGAAGAGGATATAAAAAACATATTAGAGGGCCTGAGCAACAGAATAACAGCAGTTGAGGAAAATATCAAGTAGTTACAATATGAGATACAGGAAACCCCTAGAGAACAACACAAGATGAGGGAAAAGTTTGTAAGGAAGTAAATAGCAGAGAACTATGGGTTGTAATTAAGAGTAACTATATAACAATCAACCAAGTCCTTAGAAAAACAGGAGGATAATCCAATGAAGAATCACTAGTTAAAGAAATCATAGCTAAGAATTTTCCAGATCTTGGTGTAGGCATAAAGATCTGAGTAGCCAAAATAACACTGGCAAAAATTGACCCAAATAGAAAAACAACAAGATACATTATAATCAGAATGACAAAAGCCGGAGAGACAGAATATTGAAAGCAGCAAGACTGAAAAAGAAACTTGTATACAAAGGAAAGTCTGAAAGATTTACAGCTGACCTATCAAATAAGAATTCGTGAGTAAGAGAAGAATGTGGAAGATAGTACAAAAACTCAAAGAAATGAACACGTCCCCAGGAATATTCTAGCCAGCCAGATTTGTATTCAGATTTGAAGGAACAATACAGACCTTCATGAATTGGCAGTAACATAGAGAATTCATAGCCTTCAAACCAGTTTTGCAAGAATTATTAAAGGAGCTTCTTTCAAATATAAGACAGGAACTGGAACAACATTAGAGCTGAAAGAGCAGGTGCTTACCTTGTGTGCAACCAAACTAGGTTGGATCTTCATTACTACATATGATCCCCACATCCTACCAGAGTGATCCTTGAGCACAGAGGCAGGAGTAAGTCCTGAGCACTGCTGGGTGTGCCCCAGAACTGAAATAAAAGGCAAGACAAATTTCTCATCACTTTGCTTTATTGAGTATGGTATTCAATCATGGTACTTATGGTTGCCTCTAAAGATTAAGAAAGATCTGTTTATTCTTCATTTGATAAAGGATTTTGTAGTTTTTCATAATGAATTAATGGTTTATTTATATTCAATAGCTTGATCACTTGACATCCCGTTACTCTTCGATTTGCTCGAGCGGGCACCAGCAATGTCTCTATTCGTCTCTGTCACGTGATAGTGTAGCCCAGTGGCGTCTGTTTGTTCTAGGAACACAAACAGCATCAAACTGATCATTCAGGGTCTTGATGAAGAAGTCTGACCATCTCATAGGTGGGCGGCCAAGCGATCTTTTAACATCCATGGAATTCAGTCGATAATGGCTCTAGTTGAACAGTCATCTCCAAATCTCATTTTGTGTCCGGCCCATCTGATTTTTGACACCTTGGCAAACGAGACAGCATCCCTGATTCTTGATCATTGACAGAGGTTGGGACTTCTGATTCTTTCTCTCATTTGAGTGAAGCATGATACTCCAAGCATAGCTCTTTCTATTCCTCTTTGGGAGACCTGAATAGTGTTCTCATCCTGTTTTGGTAGGGCCCAGGTCCCTGAGGCGTATGTTAATGCAGGAAGAACAGTGGAATCGAAGAGATGTGCCCAGAGCCAGAGGTTCTTTGTCCTCTTATCTATTTCTTCGATGCTCTTGAAGGCGTTCCAAGCTGCTCTCTTCCTCCTGCACAACTCAGATGCCAGGTCATTCATCATGTTGACTTCTCAACCTAGGTACACATAACTGTTGCATTCGGAGATGGTTGTTCCGTTGAGAGCGAATGGAGCATCAGGAACAAGGTTGTTTCTCATAAACATTGTCTTCATGAGATTCAGCTGTAGTCCGACCTTTCCACATCACGGTCAAAGTCGGCCAGCATCTGTGCTGCTTGGCTAATATTTGGTGTTATTAGAACAATATCATCAGCAAAGCGGAGGTGGTGTTATAGCCAACCATCTATCTTCACTCCCATTCCTTCCCATTCCAGTCATCATATGACGTTCTCGAGGGTGGCACTGAAGAGTTTCGGTGAAATGGTATCACCTTGCCAAACTCTTCTCTTGTAATCGATGATCACTTCCCTGTAGAATAATGAGATGCTGGTAATTAATCCGCAATACAGCTCACAGAGGGTCCTGATGTATTGAGTTTGAATGCCCTGTTTGGCTAGGGCTTCAGTAACCACTTCATTCTCAACAGAATCAAAGGTCTTCTTTAAATCAGTGAACATTAGACAGAGCGGCATCTTGAACTCCTGAGAATCCTCAATGGACTTGGTTATCATGGATATGGTCAATTGTGCCAATCCTTTTTGGAAACTAGCTTGCTTGCATGGTTGTCCTTCATCTAGTGTTCTTCCAATCCTATTCAGTATGACTCAAGTGAACAACTTGTAGATGACAGACAATAGGCAGATCAGGTGTTTGGGTCTGATCTTTTCTGGGTGGTTGCTGTTTGTTTCTTTACCGACGAAATGGCATATTGGATTTTGGAAGGAAGAACATTGGGAACGACATATCCATCCTGCGGAATTTGGTATGTGAGCAGGTGGACGGGACTATCAATGAGATTTGAGTAGAAGTCATGGATAATCTTCTCTATTGTCCTTCTGGAGGATGTGAGAGATCCATCAGGATGTTGGAGGGCAGTCATCATGGTCTTGTAGTTGGCGAAAGACAGGTGGGCGTTACGAATGATTTTCCTGGCTTCTGCCTCATCTACCAGCACTTCTGCTCTTCTCTCTTTGAGGTCTTCCTTTATCACATCTCTGCACTGCTTTGCAAGCTTGGATGTTCGCTTTTGGTTGCCCGAGGCATGCGCCAAACCATGGCTGTGCGACACATTATAAAACACTTAATATCCATCTCCCAGAATTGCCACACCATATTTGATAGGGTTCAAATATTGTTTGAACAGTGGGAACACCTACAAGGGCAATTAGAGGCCGCCCCAAAAGCTTCTATCCCTCTCAGAGAGCCTGGCAAGCTACCGAGAGTATTTCGCCCACATGGCAGAGCCTGGCAAGCTATCTGTTGTGTATTCAATATGCCAAAACCAGTAATTACAATGGGTCTCATTCCCCTGACCCTGAAAAAGTCACTAATATGGCAGCATTGAGAAGGATGTATTAATTTAAATGTTTTATTCAGTAAGTTTTGACTCAAATCTCTTATTTTTTAAACAGTTTTTCCTGCGACATTAAATATTTTGGCAATCACAAATCCTGTGGCTTATAAAATTTCTTGTTTTTCAATCACAAACTTTTAGAGTATTGCAAACTAATTTTGGTTTGATTTAAAAATATCATAAAATATAAAGAATAAAATTTAAAATCACTTATAGTTTCTTTAAAGAAAGAAATCCCTTAATATTTTTTATTGATTCTGTTACTTACTCAAAATTAAAATGTTAATTTCATAAATTTGGAATTATGCTGTATGAAATAGTTTTCTGTTTTTTCATTTTAACTTTATCTTTAGAATGTTATCTGTTGTAGTAACTTGATATTCTTTTGCATGGAATATTCTGAAGTTATTTGCCCATTTCTCTGAGATTAGTTTAGATGCTGTCACATTTTTATGTGGAAAAGTGTGATTCAATGGATTTTATTATTTTATGGTTCTGTTTATAAGAGCTGATCATGATATATATCAAAGTGCTTTCTAAGAAAAATACTAAAATTCTGTATTTTTTATTTGGGTGTGGGGCTCCCAAGTAGTGCTTGGGGCAACCATACAGTGTCAGGGAACAAACTAGGGGCCTATCCATAAATATTCTATAGCCCGTTAAGCTGTTTCCCAGCCCTAAAAGTCTATGTTCTTAAGTAATTTTTCTGCACTGTAGCACTGTCCTCCCACTGTTCATCGATTTGCTCCAGTGGGGCCAGTAACATCTCCATTGTAAGACTTCTTGTTACTGTATCTGGCATATTGAATATGTTCATGGGTAGCTTGCCAGGCTTTGCCATGAGGGCGAGATACTCTCAGTAGCTTGCCGGGCTCCCCGAGAGGGGTGGAGGAATTGAACCCAGCTCAGCCGCGTGGGCCGTGTGCAAGGCAAAAACCTTACCACTGTGCTATCACTCCAGTCCTTAATTATTTAATTAATATTGATTAGAGTCAATACTAAAAAGTTGCTTTGTGTTCACAAGATTTCCCACAAATGAAGCCATCTTTATTTGACTGGAAAAAAACCCCCAAATTTCCAAATATTACCTGATAAATTCACCTTGAGAAGAAAGTACATTCTACACATTATATTTATATGGATTAAAAACTGGGAAAACAGAGGCTTGTTATGATAAAAGGACATGGCTTCAGAGCTTTAAAAATCTGTTTATCTTATCAGCAATCTAATGGGTTGATAATGAGTCAGTAAATCTCTTTGTGAGTCAGTTTCCATAATGATGAATAAAAGGATTTGAAAACATAACCAATCAATTTCCTTTCAGTTCGAAAATTGTAAGAATACCTGGATCTCTTTTTCTATGGTGAAGAAACATATACACACAGGAAAAATAAATTATAAGTTATGCTCATTGATTACAAAAATGTCCCTCATTTTCCATGACTGCCCATCAATACTCATTTCATTATGGTATAAATTTCTTCCCATCAAAATGGAGAATCTGTGGGGTTGGAGTGATTGTATAGCATTATAATGCATACCTTGCACACAGCTGACCTGGTTCTATCCCTGGCATCCCATATGGTCATGTAAGCTTGGGCCGAACCTCATATATGAGTGAAGATATTCCTGGAGACATCATAAGACACTCCTTACTCATGTTCCATAATTACCACACCATATTTGATG
>JAOXYA010136892.1:0-10179 GCA_028565675.1 Sorex palustris | reverse complement strand
GCTTTTTGGGTCACACCCAGCGATGCACAGGGGTTACTCCTGATTCATGCACTCAGGAATTACTCCTGGCCGTGCTCAGGGGACCATATGGGATGCTGGGAATCAAACCCAGGTTGGGCCGCGTGCAAGGCAAATGCCCTACCCGCTGTGCTATCACTCCAGCCCCTCTAATAAGGCTTTTTTCATACTCCATAAATTCCACATGTGACTTTTTTTGGTTACCATATTAGAAATTTCTTCATGCCCAGATGCTTTTCTTGAAAAAAAAATTTTTTTGGAGGTGCACTTCAGGCAGTGCTCAGGACTATTCCTGACAGTGTTCAGGGGACCATACATGGTGCCAGCAATCATGGTTGGTCACATGCAAGGTGAGTACTTGAACCTCTATACTTTCTCCCTGGCCCCATTTTATGCTTTTGGGGGGCTATACCCAGTGGTGCTTGGGCAGCCCTGTGGTGCCTGGGGTGCCCCGTATGCAGAGAATTCACTCTGGTCTGTTGCGCTTTCTCCCTGCCTCCTGGATATTGTTATTTTTTTTTAAGTATTTCCAAGTGATAAATGCTTAGGTCAGTACTATTATTTCTTACTGTACTGTAGTGTCAACATTCCTAAGAGTTCATTTCACGTTGTTGGGTCTGAATACGTTATCAGTTTTTACAAAGCATTTGTGTATGCTCAAAGGTATTTTTTACTCCTTCAGTTCTGTTAACTCAGCTTTAAATATGACTTAATGCTCTTCATAACTTTTTTATCAAGAGTGAGATAGCGCCAGTGCTCACCTTGCATGCAGCTGACCCGGGTTCAACCCCCAGCATCCCACACAGCTTCCTGAGCTTGGCCAGGAGTCATTCCTGAGATCAGAGCCAGGAGTCAGCCCGGAGCAGAGCTGGGTGTGGCCCAGAAAACCAAAACAAACAAAAAAAATTAAAAATGATTTTATGCCAACTCATACTTGCTCTAACTTCTGTTTGCTTCAAAGTTCTTAACCTGGAGTCCATGGATTGCCTGAGTCTGCTGTGGCGTCTGAGCATGGAGAGTTTTAGAGATCGTGGGCCTGAGTGACTGGACAAAGTGGAATGGGTAGATGTTGAGTGACTTGTTCTCACGGGGCCTGTCGCTGTCACTTCGTTTTTGGTTGCACAAAACCAACCCAGGTTCGATCCCTGGATCCTATTCACCTCATTTTTGGAGGGACTCTTTGACTCCCCCAAATGGGTAATGCTCATTTACCTGATATGATCATAGTCTTAATTTTTTGTTTTTGTCTTTATGAATTTCAATTCCACTTAAAATGTCTCCTTTCATCTATGTTGTTTATTAGTGTGCTGTTGTCTCATATCCTTGCTGAGAAATAGGCAGGATATAACGTATCAATTAAATTGGGGACATATATATTTAACAGTGATATATTGAAAAATTATGCCTTTCAGTGCCTTCTTTGCCTCTTAATGTTTGTTAACTTCTTTCCAAACATTGCACTTGTTTTACAAAAAATTTCCCTCCATATTTTACTTAAAAATCTTGTGTATTTATTATATATCTATATAACTTATAAATAGCACATTATATTTTGTTTTCTGATTCTGAATTATTTTTTCTCGTGTAAGAATTTCTGTCACCAGCATTATTATGTACAGTTAGGCATCATTTGTTTCCATTTTACTATTTTCATATATATTTGTTCATTTATAACCCAAAAGGTCACCCTCATTTCCTCCCCAGCCTTCAGTCTCTGTGTCTCGCTTAAGTGTTTAAAGTTCCATTTGTGAGTGGACGAGAAGCTTCACTGTGGGTGTACGTGGCTGTTTCTCTCAGTGCTCTGAACCACCATATATGGTCCCCAAAGCTTCTGGCTTCAGGTCCTTGGCTGTGAGGTGGTGTAATGATGCCACCTCACAGCCCTATGGGGCTCACCTCACACCCGACGCCTCTGTGTGACAACAGGTGTAGGTGATTATCACAGCCAAAGTGTCTTGCAGTATTTTCCCTTAATGTTCTATTTTCACTCCCAAAGCCCTTTCAGCATAATTTTGAATGTGACCTGGCATTGTGTGTTTTAGGAAAGGCTCCAGGTGCAATCATGAACTGTCACAGCCCTGCCCGCCTTTTCTGAGTGGACCTGCGCGGTCATTTGAAGGGAGGTGGGGACCCTGCTGTGTGCCCCTCCCTAGCTTCCATCTGCAACAGGCCTGTCCCCTCTCCCTTCTCCCTTCTTCACTGAGGGATGGGTGGCCATAAAACAGCAAGGGGTCAAGAGGAGGGCCTCTTCCGGCCATCCCTGTTCCCGGTGGGGAAGCTGACCTACCCATTCCTATTTTGTGGGAGAAGCAGCTGGGGATGTTGTGTGACCCCTCCCCCCCCAGCCAGAAGCACCAAGATTTCTCAGAGGCAGCAAGTGTTTGGAGTCACCATGGGCAAAGGTGGAAACTAAGTGCCCAGAGTCACTCAAATCTTGGGGACTTTACACAGGTGGAGGAGTTTGCCAGAGTGTCATACATTGGAGGGCAGGAGAAAGATCTTTTCTTTGGGAGACCGGGGGAGGGAAGGGAACAACCCCCATCTTCAGTATCTGGTAACCCAGGAAACCAAATCAGAGGCCGAGAGCGCTGGCCAGGTTCTCCCCGGGTCTGGAGACTCCCACTTTTACTCTCACTGCCCACCTGCCCACCTGGGGCCTTGGCTGCCTGGTCTCCCTCTCTGTCTCCCCTCAGCGGTCTGTGGCGCCCTCTGGTGGAAGCTTGCAAGCTTGTGAAGAGCTGAGGCTACCCTGTAAGTAGACAGGAGCACTTGATTGTCCTCTGCGAACCTCAGTCTCCCCTCTCTGGGAACCCCATCAGTGAGAAGGGGGTCAGAAGCAACAGAGTGGTCGTGTACCCCCCTCAGTCCTCACATTGCCGCATCTCTTGGAAAAGGCAACAGCATCTTGTGTGTTTCTGTGCTGGTCTCCTCCTAGGACCCCAGACACCCTGAAAAGCAAGAGCTGTCCTGGCACTGGGAGTGGCACGTGCTTGGCACAGTGCCCTCCGAGGCTGGCGGGCTTTTGTCTGGCTCTCACAAGGACGACCTAAAGCTTCCTCTCTTCTGTGTGGCCCCTCCCGAGGCCCTCTGCTGAGGGCTTTCCTCTCGCCTCACTTCCTTTCTGCCCCATGAGCCTGCAGGGGAGGGAGAGCGGGCTTCAGGGTCCCCCTGTCCCCCTCACTGTGCCCCAGAACAGGCACATTACCAGCATTGGCAGCGTGAACCAGTAGTTTCCTTTCCTGTTGCTTTTGTTTGGGGGCCTGACTCCTGGCTCTGCGCTCAGGGATCATTTCTGGCGGGCTTTGGGGGACCATATTGATGCTGGGGATCGAACCCAGGTCGACCTTTTCCTATCGCTCCAGCCCTCTTCTCACCCTTTCTGCCCATCAGCGCTGCTTCCTGGTCCTCTTGATGTCCTCTGTCCTTTGCTGTGGTCTGACAATCTTGACTCCGAACCCGGAGCTGAGAGCTGCCTCCTTGGCTTCTCACTCGCTGATCCTCCAAGTGCTGCCCTAATATCCCGGGGCTGGCCCACCATCCACTCCTGTTCATGATCTCCCCTCACAGTCTGCGGGACCTTTCCACGCTGCCATCTGTAGTGGTCACTCTCTTCCTCAGACACCCTATCTGGTTCCTGTGCAGACCTGTATGGGAGCCCCCCCTAGGTCTGACACCCACCTCTCTTAAGGGCTTTTGTTTCCTGCCACACCGGTGTCCCCGTGCCCTACCATGCCTTTCTCTGGAGGAAAGGCTGGCTCTTGGCCAGGGATCAGAGCAGTCGTACAGTGGGCAAGGCCCATGCCTTGCAAGCACTGACCTGGTTTTGATCCCAGCACCACATATGGTCCCCAAAGCACAGCCAGGAGTAATTCCTAAGTGCAGGCCTGGGAGAAGTCCTGAGCATCACCAGGTGTGGCCCCAAACAAAAACAAAAACAAAAACTAAAAAAACTGAATCAACCTGAGGCCAGAGAGATAGTACAATGGGTAGGGCGCTTGCGTTGCGTGCAATGACTCACTTCGATCCTCAGCATCCCCTAAATATCCCGGGGAACCAAATAACCTGGGAAACCAAATCAGAGGCCACTGGTCTCCTGAGCACTGCTGGGAGTTAATTTCTGAGTGCAGAGCCAGGAGTAACCCCTGCATGCCCCTGGGTGTGACCCAACAACAACAACAACAAAAATAAACCAAATGAAAAAGAGCTTGTGCCCAAGAGGGTCGGATCAGGGGTGAGGGGGGTGTGTGTCCGTCTCTTCCAGGGTGCCGTTCTGAGGCCAGGCTCCAGGCCACATACCTCTGTCCCTGTGTGCTGCATCTTGAGCCTCAAGTGCAGTTGACCCAGGAAGGTTGAGGTTGGAATCTTTCCCCCAGCACTTGCTGGTAACTCTGCCTGTCTCTGCTTGCTCCCGGACTGAGCCTGAGACCAGCATGCCCTGTGTGCCTCAGGCAGAGCCTCACGGTGACCAAAACTAACTTTTCTTGCTCCTCACTTGTTTCTTGTTTTTATGGGCATGGGCCTCTGCAGAAGTTGTGAGGGAGGGGCTGGAGCAATAGCACAGCGGGTAGGGCATTTGCCTTGCATGTGGTCGACCCGTGTTCGATTCCCAGCATCCCATATGGTCCCCTGAGCACCGACAGGAGTAATTCCTGAGTGCAGAGCCAGGAGTAAGCCCTGTGCATGGCCAGGTGTGATCCAAAAAAGCAAAAAAAAAAAAAAAAAAGAAATGGTGAGGGAGAACTGTCCTGCCGCTTCTGGGGGAAGGGGCATGAATAGAGAACGGAGGGAGGGGGAGCTGCTGATCTCCTGGTCCGATTGCCCCACGCAGCCCCCTTGGGGAGTGGTACATGGGTGTGGGAGGCTCCCAGGGGCGGAGACAGGGATGAGAAGGAGTCCAAGCGCCTTCCTAGTACTCGTGCTCCTGCAGGAGGCCCAGCCACTGCCCCTCCTTGGCTTCTCCCTGGGAGAGAAACCTGCTGGCTTTTCCCCTACCTTTTGCCGCATCCATCCTGCGGATCTGAAGCCACACTTGCCCTGGGCCGCCCAGCTCTGACTGTGGGGACCCCGGAAGCCAAGCTCGGGGGCTACTCCCTGTCAGTGGAGATGTTTAGACATCATGCAAGGCCAGAGAAGTCATCCAGCTGCTGTCCGGCGGCCCCATGGCGTTGAACGTGCTCGAGGGCAGAACTCTCTTGAAGCACACCCCGAGATGTGACGTAAGCATCAGAGATCTGGAAGGGCCTTTGTTCTTGGGGCGCGGCGCAGTGATGCTGAAACCCGCTCGTGAGAAGCATGGGGTGGTGTGTCTTCTGCCCCACGTCAGGATCCACAGAACCAGAAGTCCACCAGCAAACATTTTTCTTGTGCTGCTTCAGACTCTGCTAGTTTAGGTCATTCTGGGGAGAACTTTAGCCAGAGACAAAGAAACGGTCCTACGCCACCCTGGGCATATATTTTTTTTTTAATCATTGAACAATGGAGATGGAATGATCAGGCCTGACTGTCAGGGATGTTGGGGTGCTGCTATGCTGTGGCGGTTGAGGGGTAGTGTTTGCACTCCTCAGAGCCTCTGGGTACCTTCTTGTCTGTGATGACAGTTAATGCTTACTGCACCCCCTCTTTCACTCAGGAACGCTCACAGTCTAGGCTCTGGAAATGAGGTCTGTGTTACCCTAACTAACTTGATCAGCTGAGAGTTTGCTGCAGGCAGACAGAGTGTGAACAGAGGTGGCAGCGATGACCACGGGCCACAAGAGTGGTCCTAGAAGAGTCTAGAGTGGTTGTGATTTTTCTCATAGTATACAAACATGTCAGTGGAGACACCCTGTAGGGCCGTTTCCCACCATCTAACACCAGAAACCTAAAAGAGTGGATACCTGTTTTGGTATCTAAGTTGATATGTTAGAGGGGTTGACAAAGATTTGACAAAGATTTTTGTTGCTTCACCAAACTTTGCTCCATCTCCTGAACTTTCTCATACGCTCATCTGTGCACTTTCTTGTAAACTTACGTTTTAGGAAGAACTTGCTAATTTGGTTAATCAGATCCCCACAACCTCCTCCCCCCCCCACACCATCTTACCCGCCCTCCAGCTTGACATCTGCCCAGGTTCCTTGCCCCGCCATGGCCTGGGGGACGTCTAATAGCGCTGACCAACCTTCAGCCATGAAGCCTCTTAGATCGGCTTTGCCAACGCCACCGCCTTTCTGCATTCCTCGCCTCCCCATGCTTCTTACCCTCCTTTCTCCTACTGCAGAAGTTCATGAATAAAATGTTTAATTTCAATATTTACAACTGCCACCAACTCTGGTTTTTCTCTTTGATTCTCTGTGTGTGCGCCTGTTACAGAGGCGTGACCATCACCACACACCCTCTGCACCCCAATCCTTCCCATATTCTCCCGTGTGACATTGCAGACAGGAGAGTCCATCCTGTCACTTGTTGGAGAAAGCTCGGTGACAAAAAGTGACATAAGGACGGGGCTGGCGAGCTTCAGGCACTTTGGTGGTGGTGAAAGTGTAGTAAAAGGGCTGGAGAGATAGCACAGGGGGTAGGACGTTTGCCTTGCACACAGCTGACCCGGGTTCGATTCCCAGCATCTCATATGGTTCGCTGAGCACCGCCAGGAGTAACTCCTGAGTGCAGAGCCAGGAGTAATCCCTGTGCATTGCCAAGTGTGACCCAGAAAGCAAAAAAAAAAAAAAAAAAAGATACCTTAATCCCATTCATGTTCAAGCTATCATGACCATGCAACCTAAACTACAGTGCAATTTTTTTTAGAAATGTAAGACCATATTTATTATTATACCCCTTCTTTATTATTTCCTTCTTATTATTTACCTTGAAAGAATGAGTGAAAATACGGGGGAACACAAGGAAGCTGAATGCAGCATCCCCCAACCCCCAGAGAGAAGATGACTTGGCAGCAAGAGCAGAAGGGTGGGGCAGGTTGGGGAAGGACAGCGAGTCGGACGCTTTTCTTGCTTGTGGCCAACCTGGGCTCAATTCCGAGCATCCCTTATGTCCCCTGATTCTACCAGGTGTGACCCAAACAACAACAACAACAACAGAGTCTGAACCTATACTCCTGAATCGCCCTGGACTCCCCTGGGTCTCCTTGGGACATCAGGGAGGTGGTAAGGATGGCTCGAAGTTGAGCCGGGCTGAGGGAGGAGGGCATTATGGGGGTTGACGGCTCAGCACAGGGGACCCAGGACCAAGACCACCTGGGGCATCTAGAGGGTCCTGGCCCAGAGCAGAGCAGGAAATCTCATCTGGAGTTCACCAGCATGACCTCCTCTGCCAGGGAGGTGGCAGGAGGTGGGCACGACAGGCTGTGCTGGGAGCGCTGTGGGAGGCCAAAGGAAGGGAAGAGCAGAAGCCCTAGACCCCTCTCGCCTGGCCGGTGTCCTAAGACACCCTCGGGATGATACTTCCCCAGCGTGTGCCAAAGATTTCCCCCACCTGCCTCGAGAGGCTTGAGTGGTTGAAAAAAAACCTTTTTTTTTTTGCTTTTTGAGTCACACCCAGCAATGCTCAGGGATTACTCCTGGCTCTGCACTCAGGAATTATTGGCGGTGCTTGGGGGACCATATGGGATGCCAGGGATCGAACCCGGGTCGACCGCGTGCAAGGCAAACACCCTACCCGCTGTGCTATTGCTCCGGTCCCAATTGAGTGGTTGAAAATTAAATGTGGGACCAAAGTGGGGAAATGAACATGAGCTGGTGCCTGATGCCAAGGGAGACATTTTATTGAGAGCAGGACTGGGGTGGGCTGGGGTGGGAGGGGCGCCCCTCCTGGGAGGTCCTCTTCCTCCAGGCCCCCTTGGGTGGGGGAGGCTGGGGGACCTAACGGCATTCTGCGGCGGCCACCGTCTTCTTTACGGTGCTGCCCTCGTGTGTGATCTCACAGCTGATTTGGCCGTGGGAGTTCCATCGCTCCGTGGACAGGCTCAGGAAGCTGCTGGCCACGTACTTGAGGTTGCCCTGCTGCAAGGGCTCCGAGGTCTCCACGCCCTGTGTGATGGGGCGGCTGTCCGCCTTCCAGGCCACCGTCAGGGTGCGGGGGTAGAAGTCACTGATCAGACACACCAGCGTGGCCTTGTGGATCCGGAGTTCCTCCGGGGAGGGTGGGAACAGAGTGACCACGGGTGTGGAACTGGGCTGGCCTGTGTGGACAGCGTGGGGGGGGGCATGAGGAGCCCACTCAGGTATTGGGGCAGTCCCTTCCACGGAATTCCTGTCGGGACCAGTCTCTGCTCCTGCCTTCTTCTCTCTCCCCTGGGCAGCGAACAGTCCTCACCTCCCACAAGTCCAGGGGCCTCGCCCATGGTCCCTTTCCCAAGAAGACTAGTGAAGGTGCTGAACCCCTCTGCTGTGCAGCCTCAGTTTCTCTGTGTGTGAGGGGAGTTGGGGGCCCTTCCTCCACCTGCTCTCTGGGTTTGGAATCAGCCTGGCCTCCGGAGCCTCAGCCCAGCCTCAGAGCCCACATTCCCTCTTGCCTCTGCAGGGCTGTGTCTGAGCCTTTCTGCTGGCTCGTGGTGGGTGGAGAGGCTGGAGTCTGGGGGCGGGGGGAGACCAGAGTTGCCTCCTCTCTGGCCACCAAGTGCGGCCCCCTGCCCGTCATCAGCTCTTGTGGGACTCGCCCCTGCCAGCAGAGCCCAGGGCTCCTCTCAGGCTCTGTGTGTCCCCTCTCCCTACCACATGCAAGAGCCTTTATGTCACTGAGATCTTGGGGCTGCTCCCCCCGTTAGCAGACACAGTGGCCCCCACGGCCACGCTCACCCGTCTGGTGAGTCCTGATCCCATCTGGCATCCATGGCCCCCTGACCCTCCTTCCTTCCTTCCCTGAACAGCCCCCACAGTCCTCTCCTGTGAGGAAGGTGGGCAGCGAATGTCCCCTTGGACAGGTGAGACACCTGGAACTGGGATTCAGGGTATCCTGGAACCCACGCGTCTCTGTCCCTCAGATCCACTTCTAGTTTGCCACTGTCCTAGGAGGGTGTCCTCAACTCTCCCTGCTCGCCTAGACCCTACGCCCCTGTCCTCACAGCCCAACAGAGGCCACAGGGCTGCCACCAAAGCAACACAGAGTCTCTTGGCATCTGTCAGTGAGCGCAGGGCTGTCCTCCATGCCCGGGGAACTGGTCACAGCCTCAACCCTGCCCCAGCTGCCAGTGACGCCGTCCCAGTGTGGGTGGACATCAAGCTCTCGGCCTACACTTGGAGTCCTGAGTGTCCCCCTGAAGAACTGGCCTCCTGGCCCAACGTGTGTACTAGCCCTAGACGATCCCTGGGAAAGGAGTCCCCTCAACTCACCATGTCCACGTCCAACTCCCCAAATTCCTAACTCAGCCCCCCAGGCCTACCTTGTCTTACTGTTGGTCAGTTCGACTCTAAGTGCAATTGTTCCTGCTGGGAACCCAAGACCCATGTCCTCCCTGGGGTCCCACGAAGAAAGGCAGCTGAATGCAGCAACCCCACCCCCTGGAGAAAAAAATGACTTGGAAGCAAGAGCAGACAGGAGGGACAGGCTGGGAAAGCTGGACAGTCACTTACCGAGGACGAAGAGCTGGGTCCCTGCACCAAAGACATACCATGCCTCGGGCCACAGCATGCTGGGCCAGCACTTGGGGCCCGCCCTCTGGGAGTTGAGCCAGAGCAGAAACCTGTGGGGCACGACAGGTCGGGGCTGCAGCCGGCGGGGTCTGTTCTAAGGCTGGGTCATTGCCCCCCACCTCCCAGGTGAGCCCACAGCTTAGTGAGTCCCCATATTCGACCCCTGTCTAAGGCAGTATATCATTTCCTTTCCCCCTCCCCCTCCCTTCCTCCCTCCCTCCCTCTCTCCCTTTCTCTCTCTTTCTTTTATTTATTTTTTTTTTGCTTTTTGGGTTACACCTGGTGATGCACAGGGGTTACTCCTGGCAGTGCTCAGAGGACCTTATGGGATGCTGGGAATCAAACCTGGGTTGGCTGTGTGCAAGGCAAACGCCCTACCCGCTGTGCTATCTCTCCACCCCCTCTTTCTTTCTTTCTTTCTTTCTTTCTTTCTTTCTTTCTTTCTTTCTTTCTTTCTCTTTCCCTCCCTTTCTTTCCCTCCTCCCCTCTCGGAGAGCCTGGCAAGCTACCGAGAGTATTCAATATGCCAGACACAGTAACA
>JAOXYA010136844.1:0-10181 GCA_028565675.1 Sorex palustris | reverse complement strand
CCCCGTGGCGTACCCAATATGCCAAATACCAGTAACAATGATGGGTCTCATTCTCCTAAAGAGCCTTGAATATAAATCTCAGGGCTAGGATGAAGGAGACGTTACTGGGGCCTGCTCGAACCAATCGACGACTAACAGGATGATTTGTAATTTGTGATTTGTGTGAGGGATTTCCAGTGCAAGAGCAGTGATGCATAGGCAGGTGGGTAGTCTATAACAGACGGACAGATGTTCTACTCCTGACATAAACAGGGCTTTGGGTGCCAGGGCCACACACCCATCGATCACAAAGCAGTCCCTATCTTTATATTTCCTTGGATTTATCATTGTAGCCACAGTGGCCTCCTGTGGCCACAGAATATCTTTGCAAAGTACCAGCTTTGACTTATTCTTCCTGGAAATCTCACAACCTATTTGTACCACTGCTCACACTTGTGCTAGGACTCCGGGAAGGTGGGGGCTGAGGAAAGGACAGACCCTCTTCTGAAATACTGCCCCAGAGTTTCTAGGAATGTCAGCAGCGTTATGGGCTGTAGCTCTGGACACTCAAACCCAGTCATATTTAGAAACAAACGTGGGGATTTCTAGGTCACGATGTGACGAGCCCTATTGGCTTCCACACAGATAGAGCCACTTCTTTATTCCTAGGCACCTCTCCACAGCAGCCAGCCAAGACTTTTCTTTCTTTCTTTCTCCCAGTTATAATGCTGTTCATGACTGGGTTTCAATCATACAATGTTCCAACACCCATCCCTTCACCAGTGTATGTTTCCCACCGCCAATGTCTCCAGTTTCCTTCCCACCATCACCCCCAGCCTCTGTGGCAAACACTTTTCCTCTCTCTGTCCCTGCCTCTGTCTCTGTCTCTCTTTCTGTGCCTCTGTCTCTGTCTCTTTGTCTCTCTCTGTCTCTGTCTCCTGTCTCTCTGTCTGTCTCTGTCTCTGTCTCTCTGTGTCTGTCTGTCTGCCTATTTCTCTCTCTCTCTCTCTCCTCTCTCTCTCTCTCTCTCTCTCTCTCTCTCTCTCTCTCTCTCTCCCCTTCCTAGCACTGTGCTTTGACATACAGGCACTGCAAGGCCATCACATCTATCCCCTTTCCACCTTCCAGAACCCAGTTCTCTTCCCGAGTCATCATTTCTCTCTTCCATGCACAACTTCTCTTCCTGGTGACTTTCCAGGAGCTGTTTTCTCATTCTCTCCTTCTCAATAGATTTGCTTTGTTTCAAAATTCTGATCTGAAGTAATTATTTTTTTAATACTTTCAGTCTTGAACATGTTGTAGAACCTGGAGATGGTCACCATGCTGGAGACCCTCAGCGCCAGCCCACTCACAGTCCGCGTGCCTAGGAAGCCACACTCTGCTGCAGTCACCTTGCTACATGCACGGGACACAATCAGGATGGCTCTGTGAGGGCCCCGAAGCCCCGCCCCTTCCCCCAGAGGGAGCCTGGCACCTCAGAAATAGACTCCAATCTCTGAAGTCAACATCTATTGCGCATCTCTTGTTCCTGCACGAAGGTCCCCTCCCTGTCACAGAGCTTGCATTCCTGGTAGATACGACGCAGGGGCTCCCACTGCAGTCAAACCCAGTAGAAAGGAGCTGTCTGATCACAGCGTGCAACATGAATGAAAGAAACAAGGAATGAGTTGGCAAAAGCACGTTCTTGCCTTGCTCAGGGTGGCCAGGAGAAGTAGCTGACACGGAAGGAATATCTCCTCAGCCTGTGACGAGGAGGAGTTGGCCGGCTTGGCGTGCAAACAGGATTCTGACTGTGCCACCCCTGCTGTGTGGGAAAAGTCCAAAAGGGCCCTGAGTGTCCACCCACATTTTGTGTATGTGTGTTCAAGAGTGTGTACCTATACACATGTGAGTTTTGTGCAACTAGACACACATATGTAAGCAAAGGGAATGAAATAAACTTATCTGGAAACATCTCTGGCTTCCATGAAGTTCTAAAAGAATGCTGATATAAAAAACACATGTAAGAACCTTGGTTGGAGTCTAGTTCTTAACCGTATTCTATCACCTTTGTATCACCTTTTTGTTCCTGCCCACACTCTGCTAGAGCTGGTGTATGATGGCAACATGCTTCCGTTTCCTCTAATCTATTTTTAATGCCTTAGCTCATACCCACCCCGCTCTGATACATACAGAAAATGAACTTCTATCTTAGCCATTTCTTAAAGAGTTGCTCAGAAAATTCAATTTATTTTCTTTTTGTTTTTATTCTATGCTTCTTTTTATTTTGGTTCTTGGGCCATGCACTGAAGTCCTCAGGGCTTACAGATTTATCATTGCTCTGCGTTCAGGGATCACTTTTGACAGGGCCTGGGTGAATCACCTGGGGTTCTGCGTCAGCTAGAGGCCTTACCTGCTCTATTATCTTTCTAACCCCTCATTTCACTTTGATTATCTAGTTTTATTTTGGATTATCTCAATCCTGATTTTCAGTCCTTGCTGATGGACAAGAAGACCTGGTATACACTCAAGGTGAATTTAAGCTGATGACTACATTCCAACGAGTCCATGAATCATCTGCTATTACCCACTGATCTATTTCAGATATACCAAGGGAAAATGCATCCTGAAATATGTTGTTCTAGCCGTGCTTCTTTCCAATGACTCATGGCACATAATTTCCTGTGTATCACAGGAAATCGTGGTCAGTTCTTCTGCTTCAGCGTTCAGAACAAGAACAGAGTGGCGTGGCACATTATATGGCAACAAGGTCTACATCATCAGCAAGGACACAATAACCACCAGCCACCACAGTCCACTGGCATTTTGAGATTTTTGTGGGAGAGGAAACTTTCCCCAGGACATATGCTTGGTTGATGCTTTATGGAAAGTTAAAGACTCCTTCGTGATGTCTGTGGTCAGACACGCTGAAACTGCTTCGGGCCAGAATGCTCGATTTCAAGAGAAGTTTTGGTGTATTTTGATGGTTCAGTTTCAAACTCAGCTCATTATTTATAGACATTGCTATGCAACAAAGAAAGTTCTAAGGAACAAAAGTTTTAAGGAATGTATCATGACCTTACCCTGTCTGAAATAAAATGAGTCTAAAAGTTTCTTCTTAAGGGGTTTTAGTTAGAAAAATGTGATTTGAATATGACTAGTACTACTATATTATTGCATTTATATGGTGTGTGTGTGTGTGTGTGTGTGTGTGTGTGTGTGTGTGTGTAAGAATATCTTCAGAGGAACATGGAAAATGTAGAATTTAGGATCAGCAAAACAAACTCTGTTCAGACTCTAAACCTGTTACTGGGAGTGAGCTACCAAGGCTCATTCTTAGTTAATTACACAAAATTGAAGGAACCCAAATGGGATAAAATGGTTGATAATTTCTTTTGAATCTGGAGCAAAACACCTGATATCTCAAAATTAAGGTACCAAAACATAATAACCTGAAGTAGTCGTGTATTTGCGTATGCTTTCATTATCTACGGTCTTTATTTCTATAGTCTAGAGGCTTGCAGTCATGTCTGTTGAGATCTTGAACCATGTATATTCTAGAGCATTCCCTTGCATAAAAAGAGGGACATGGAAAAGCCAGTCTCCCTTTAGGGAAGTAGGAATAAGTTTGGATCATTAATAGTTATCACATCCTTGCCTCTACAGTCCCTGTTTATGGAGCTTTTGAAAAAAAAATAAGACCCTGGCAAAGAGAGTGTAGTATTGGGATAGTAGACATGAAATGAATAATGACAACAGTTTGATTACCATGGTGCACAGAGGGACAGAGATGGATAAAGTGAAAAAGATAGAAGTATACTGGGGTAGGCTCCCAGATAGAACTCTATGAACCTCTGGTGAGGCTGGAATAGAGTCTGGGAAAAGGGGCTTTTAAGTCGTCTTGGACTGAAAAAGGGAACAAACACCAGTTGGAACAGATGTGCTTGGTCTGTCCTGTTATCTGTAGGGGACTGATGTGAGGAAGAATGGAACGCCACCTGCTGGCTTCCTGTCACTAGATGGGCCATGAGTCCTGTCTTCAGCACTGGGGGCTGTGTGATTTTTGATTCTGGGAATATCACTATTTCATCAGCCGGCCCCCAGCAAACCTAACAACAATGGCCATATTCATTAGGGTAGATAAGTCCTGGGCACAGCTTTTTGCCAAATTAAGGTGGCGGGGGGGCGGGGGAGAGATAGTTCAACTATGTCCATGTTGTTGAAGTGAGAATTATTGTATAAAAGTCCTGATGCATGCATCAGAAAATTTTCTTTAGGGTAGAAATTTAGAAAAAAAATGACAAATGAACAATCTGAAATATTTTATTATATATTTACTTTAGAAATCTCTTCATTAATTTTAAATATTGTTAAAAATATTTCTCTGTAATTATCACCAAATGGAGTATTAATTTAATCCATAATTGTTTAATGGAAGCAAAACTCTTTCATTCAATTTAAGTCATACATCATACGTGTTTTGTCACTCCTATGGATAATGACGAGAGCGATAGCACAGCGGTAGGGCGTTTGCCTTGCAAGCAGCCAACATGGCCCACCTGAGTTCGATTCCTCTGCCCCTCTCGGAGAGCCCAGCAAGCTACCGAGTGTATCTCTCCTGCACGGCAAAGCCTGGCAAGCTACCCGTGACGTATTCAATATGCCAAACACAGTAACAATTGTTACAATGGAGACGTTACTGGGCCCGCTTGAGCAAATCGATGAACAACGGGAGGACAGTGACAGTGACAGTACTTACAATGCTAGTTTTAAAATTTTATTTTTGTACATCTATTTGTACTAACTATTCATTAAAATGTTATGAAAAAGGTCTTCCTTCTCTATAGGATATCATCAGTTCTCCTCATACAAATGTGCATGTTTATATTTTGTGTGCTTTCCTAAAGACTTTATAATTTATAAACAATGATAATTTATTGTTGTTATTATTTACATTCTAACTCAGTTTTTGTTTTCTTTTGAAGATCAATCCATACTTTTATCTTAAGATATGTATTTTGAAAAAAGTCACATAATTACATAATACATTTGCTTCAATGTGACTGAATGAGGACTTACTCTAAAACAATTTCTGAGCAAAGAGAAAGTTATGGAAGTGTATACAACACGGTATTTTTTATAAGTAAACTTCTTACCCGCTATGATGGTAGAATAATAACAAAGAGGTAGTTTGTTTAAAAAAATCCCTTTTGGACAATTTTAGTCATTAAGGAACATAGAAGATATTAAGATTGGAAAGTCACTTGCTTTATAAGTGACTTTAGAGTTTTTTTTAAATGAATTCACAGGTGAAACAAATGTTCAGTGGTAGAAGTTTCTAATGAGGTACAAAAACAGGAACAATCTTATGGTGAAAAAAAATTTGTTGTGGCTGAAATAAAACAAAGTGGAAGGAGTGTGATGGAATTTGCCATAAAAGAAATCAGCAGCACTATCCACAACAGCCATGATCTGAAATACCTCAGGGTCAAGAATTGATTACTAGATAAAGCCAACTATGTTACCTATATACACAATGAACTATTACTTGACCATAAGAAAATATAAAGTTATGAAATTTGTTTCTATATGGAGGAAGCTGGAGAATATAGTGCTGAGTGAGGTTAGATAGAGGGAGAGAGACACAAAATGATCTCTCTGATATATGGGATATAAAGAAACATAATGGTAGAATAACAAGTATGCAAAGATAATGGTAACAAAGAACTTGAGAACTGGTATTCAGTAGGAAACATGCCAGTAGAGACAGCTGGGGGATAGGACAGGAAGGGTGCAACATCTATGGTGAAGTGAAATATACAACATGGAGGAAGTGGTGCTGAAAGGTAGTAAAGTGTTATATATGAAACCCTATTATAAATAGCATAGTACAGTAATATTGTACTATTAAACCCTATCATTAATAGTACAGTAAACTGCCAGAGTGCAAATATACATATATACACATATATATTTCACTATCATGATCACTATCACCCTATTGTTTATTGATTTGCTCGAGTGGGCACGAGTAACGTCTCAGTTCATCCTTGTCATGTGCTAGTGTAGTCCAATGGCATATTGGGGGCTCTTTTAGTGTCAGGGGAATGAGGACCATCATTGTTATTGTTTTTGACATATTGAGTATGCCACGGGTAGCTTGCCAGGCTCGGCCATGAGTGAAGGATACTCTCGGTAGTTTGCTGGGCTCTCCAAGAGGGGTGGAGGAATTGAACTCGGGTCTACCATGTTGGCTGCATCCTAGGCAAATGCCCTACTTGCTGTGCTATTACTCCAGCACACACACATATGTATATGCCTAATGGGGTGGGGGGCATTGGGCATTGGTGGAGGGAAGAAGACACTGGTGAAAGGATGTGTTGAAATGTTGTATGTCTAAAACCCAGTCATGAGTAACTTTTAATTTCATGGTGACTAAAAGAAATGATTAATTTTTAAAATATTTGTTTTATAATGTCTCGCTTGAGAAATTCTAATGCTACCATTTGCTAACTACTACATGATTTAGAAAGTAAGGAATCTTATCTTTCTGAGGAGTTGGTTTAAAGCAGAAACCTGCTTATAGTGTTGTCATGTTAGTTTTATTAGGTCTTACAAAATAACTTTTCAGTTAGAATGTGGCAAATGTGCTGAAATAGAATGAAAATGCTAACATGACTGAAATGTAGGGCACAGGGATAATAAGGATAGAGAGGAAATTTGAAAGAAAATTAGAGCGTCAACTCATGTGAATATTGTCCTCTAGGACAAGGATCAATGAACACATAGGGTAAAAATTCACTGGAATATCTAAGAGAAAAAATACATATAATGGATTTATACTGTCTGGTTCAGAACTAGAGTGAAAATGAAGATAATTATGTTTAAGTATTAAATATGATTTTATATTTTATAGTAGTGTCAATATCCATGTAAAGTAGGATTTACATGGGCACCCTTTATATGGATTATTTTATTTTATATTTTATTTTTTTTGCTTTTTGAGTTACACCCAGCAATGCACAGGGGTTACTCCTGGCTCTGCACTCATGCAAGGAAAAGCCCTACCCGTTGTGTTATTGCTGCAGGCTCAATATATAGATTATTTTAATATAATCTTAATGAGAATAGATTATAGACATATTATGATTCACAGGATTCAAATCAAGTTTAGAATCTATTTTATTTAGGAATTTGAAGATCTGTATATTAACAACTTTAGTTAATGAATTTGTGGGTGGGTGTGACTCCCAAGCTACTGAAAAACTGGCAATCTGGTGCCATGCAATCTCATCAACGGCCAAGATCCAGAGACTATAAAACAAAGCTCCCAGAAGAAAAAAAACCACAGTTTTTCCTGGAGCACCTGGGCCTCTCTCTCTCTCAGAGAGCCCAGCAAGCTACTGAGAGTAGCTCCGCCCTCACTGTGGAGCCTGGCAAGCTACCTGAGGCATATTTGATATGTCAGAAACAGTAACAATATCGGGTGTCATTCCCCTGACCCTGAAAGAGCCTCCAATATGGCAGTCTCGGGAAAGACGAGTGAGGAGAGGTTGCTAAAATCTCAGGACTGGGACAAATGGAGACATTACTGGTGCCCGCTTGAGTAAATCGATGAACAAAGGGATGACAGTGATACAGTTAATGAACTCTTGAGGTAAATTATATGTAGATATAAAAAGAAATGATATTAGCAACTATTGTCTCATAAAAATCCCATTTTTTAGTCTAGGAAAGAAGAAACAGTAATATTCATTGACAAATAGTCAGAAGTTTCTTTAAGGAATGATAGAATATAAAATATATAATGTATAATACATATAATATATATAGAAATATAGGAAAAGAAGAGAATAGAAACTGTGTAAACTGTTAGAAGATGTGATTAGAACAATGGTCAGGGCTGGATCTTCTATGAGCCTTACCTCGTGACTGAGTTTAGAGATTTCATTTTCAATAATATAAGATTGCACTGAAGGTTTGGGCTGAGCAATGATATGATGGTTTACTCTTTTGTTTTGTTTTGAGGCTATCCCCAGAGGTATCCAAGAGTAGCTCAGGACTTCCTCACGGCACTGTCCACACTTCAGTTATTCTCAGAGATCACTCCTGGCAATGTCTGAGACACTGCTATGTGTTGGCTGGTACCAGGGATAGAAACAGACCAGCTGCATGAAAAATAAGTGATTTGCCCACCATATTGTCTTTTCCTCTGACAACTTACATTTTTGTGTGTCTTTCTCTCTAACTTCTTTCGAGGGATAAAAGTGAAATGAGGTAGATAAATTAAGAACCTACCAACATTACTAAGAGAAAGAGGATATAACAGGGATCTTGGTAGCAGTTGTGGAGTGTTGCTAATTGATTCTGGGAATGCCAGTGGGAAAGCCAATGGGATTTGCTAGTAGAATGCCTGTGCTTCTTGACATGGAGGCAAGGAGATGATGAGATGAAAGCAGTACATTACCTCTGTGTTTTCCTCCCCGACACACATAGTCCCAATTTAATAATGAGAAAAAAACACTAGATCAATTCCATTAGGGAGACATTCTACAAAACACAACTCGGACTCTTCAGAACTTTCCAGGTGATCAAAAAATAAGACAAGCCCGAGAAAGAGGCACTCAATGAAAAAGAGTAAAAGGAAGTAAAATAAAAAATGTCATATGATATCCTGGATGGGATCCTGATATGGATGAAGGATATTAGATACAAGATTTAAAATCATGAATGAAATATGAGCTCCAGTTGACAAAAATAAGCTACCATTGATTAACTAGTTCACTAATTGTTTCAAATTTCTCATACTATTCTAAGATGTCAATCATTAAGGATACTGGAACAGTTTACATACAAAGTATCTTTCATTCTTCATTTATGTTTGTCTTCTTGTAAGAATATTAAAACAAACAAACAAAAACCAACCAAGCAGTAAGTCCTAGAAAATAAGAGTAGAGTCAACTTTGTGTGTGGAGAAATTAGAAAAGCACAAGTGCCACTGCCAGTTAGACTCAGACACATGAGATTTTTTGGAAAAAAAAATATATATGAACTGCTTTCTCCTTGCCCTGACATTCCCACCCCATGCTCAAAACACAGATTCAGAATTTGTTGCCACCTAAATGACCTAGACAAGAAGAAATTGAGTTAAAGTGAGTTTGAGTTAACAGGATTGACTTCCTATAAGAAGAGGTCCTTACAGAATAATTTGAAGGTGGGTCACAATTTGAAAATGCAAAAGATGAAATTCTTCATTGCAGTGCCCAGAATTCCTTGTATTGAAATCCCCATAATTTTATTCCAAGTATTTCCTTGCCTCTTTAGTTGATGTCTTTTACCATTTAGTAGCGTTGTTTTGATTAACTTTTACCCTTTATTCACATTCATTTGCTTTCATTTTTCTCAAGGCATGCTTATTATGGACTAGCAGATAGCCCTTTGGGGACACATTAATTTTCTTAGGAATCCTTCCCATTCTATGCTAGTGTCCTTTATCTCCTCGTTCCATTTGGCTGCAGTCAGCACTTTTCCCTGTCTCACGAAATGTCTCTGATGAATTGCATTGCTCTCATTGCTATTATTACAAATAGGATATGTGACTCCACCTCCATCTGTAATAATGGGGATTCTAGAGACACTTTAGTTGCATTTCAAATGATAACACCTTTATAATATTCTAAATAATTTCTTTGATTCATAGAGGTAGAAGTGAACTCTACAGTCACATATCCCCATTCATTCAAAACTATCATTAAAACTAATTTTACTATAAACATATAGCCACACACACACACTTGTGACAGTCTTATTATGTACATATTTTCTTACTAACTCTGATTAATTTTTAGTCATCATCTGGTTTCTCTTAGAATCTGTTTTGCAATTACCAGAAAGTAAATGATTTGTAATTGGTCCTAATATAAGGTCCAATTCTCTTTTAAAGCTTTCTTTATTTTCCTGTATCTAATAAGTACAAAATAGTAATTAAAAGTACAGTCTCTATCAATTTTTATGTCCTTAACTCTTTTGTCCTTTCATATTTGGTAGCTTATTTTAGCCAATATGTAATGTGAGGAAGCTTGCTAACACAAACAGTCCAATAAAGAGGAAAATGATTTAGTGGTTGAAGATGCTTTTTATAAAATCAATTTTTACCTTAAATTAGGGAATTTCTACTTTTCCAAATAATTTGTCATCTCAATAACAATGAGGATAGTGATGAT
>JAOXYA010136837.1:0-10181 GCA_028565675.1 Sorex palustris | reverse complement strand
AGTAACAACAAAGTCTCCAATGGAGACATTACTGGGCCCGCTCGAGCAAATCGATGAACAATGGGAGGACAGTGACATGACAGTGACATTAGATTAAAAAAATCTAGAGACTCACACATGCAAGGCATGAGCTATACCACCTAGTGAACCAGATGCTGCCCTGTTGGTATCTATTTTTGATCAATGGATTACTTTCATCTTGCTATAATTAGTAAAGCTTCTATCAGTATTCCCCCATAGACTTGTGGAAATAAATATACAAGAGGAAATGACCATATTGAATGGTAGGAAAATCTTTAAAGGAAACCATAGTTTTCTCAGGAGATTGTAACAAGCTCTTCAATTGGAAATGTTTGTTTTAGCTGTTCCATATCCTACGAATATTTGGTGCTGCCAATAAAATATTATTAATTATCTTATGATTTTATGTGCCTTGCCATATTCTTATTGGCGATATCTATATTGATTTTTTAAATTTTTACCTTTATTAATTTACAAAATTTTTCATAAAAGTGTTGTTTCAGACATACAATATTTTAACACCGATGTCTCCAAATTCTCTCCCAACCCCCAGCCGGCCTCCTTGGTAGGCATATAACAAATTTATTTCATATTACCTGGTCTATAAAACTTAAAGGAACAGCAAATAGAATTATTGGAAAATAAATCAATAAAAATCAACTTGGGTTGATTAATTGTGATATTATTTTAACTACCATATTGGAAAATAAATCAATTTATTGGAAAATAAATCAATAAATTTAATTTGTGATGATTAATGGCTTTATTATTTTAACTGTATGTAGTAGAGGAGATCCATAGGTGTCATTAGTGAGTATCATAAGTGAATAAGTGGCCACACACTTCAGGAACTGTGATGTAGACCCTTTTATGTCATAGGTTGGGTATGGACGCTGCAAGGGTTCACCTGAAAATAAGGGGTACTGTTCTGGATTCAGATAGGTCTAGTGATGTCATCCAGAGATAGGACTCTCCTGGGATGGTGGAGCAGAAAGGTCAACCCATATCTATGATGTTTTTGTAAACCCATTCAAATCTTAAGTTGGACTTCTAGAATTGGGTACTTGTATTACTGAGATTTAGAAGTTTAAATATATTTTGAGTATAAATGCATTTTGAATATAAATCCATTGCATTATCTGGATGTATATTACAAATAGTACTTTTATCTTAGTACTTGTATATTTTCTTAGTAACCCCTTCTACTGTTTATGATGAGGAATACTTTCTAATTGTAGAAAATCAATTTTATATTCTTCATTGATTATAGTAATTTTGTATATTCTGAAGTTCTTTTATTGCTCTGAGATTGTGAAGGCATTTTCCTTGTATTTCAAGTAGATCTACAGTATTAATCTTTATATTGAGGTCTATGATGCACTTTGAACAAATTTGAATTTTATATGAGATAGAGATTGCTTTTCATACTTTTCCATTCAGTTACCTATTCATTATACGTTTTTGGAACAAAAAGCTTTTCCACTATATCGAATGAGTTTATATTTGTCTGCTTATTACAGAACTCTGTTCTCTTACCCTTACTTGTTTGTCTATTCACAAGCCAATACTGTCACAGTAAGTCTAGAGTAAGCTCTGAAATCAGGTAGGTTTCGTCCTTCATTTCCCATCCTGATTCTTTTATGATTGTCTTGGCTTTCCTTGGACCTTTGAATTTCCATGTAAACTTAGAAATAATGACGATTTTAACAAAAAATGTCAGCTGTGGTTTTTATTTGGACTGCTTCAATCTGCAGATAAATTTTTTGAGAATCAAAAATTTAACCTTTTTTGGGGGTGGGTCTTGGGGTTAGACCACCACACCTTGCATTGCTCAGTGGTTACTGCTGGCTTTGTACTCAGGGTTGACTTCTTGTGGTGGTGGGAATAGAAGTGAGGTTAGCTGTGTGGAAGGCAAGCGACTTTATCTCTGCTTCTCCAGATATCTCAGTTCCTAACTACATTAAATCTTCTAATACATCGACAAATTGGTTGGGATAGTACTCCATCGACTTCCTCTCCCCCACACACTGTCATTTCTTTTAAACTTCCAGTCCTGCAGCGCATATGCTCATTGACCTTGTACATTCTCTGTCTGTGCAGACAAAGAATAACCATCAGTTAACAATCCACTAGCAATTCTGATAAAAACAATTCCAGGATATTCCCCTTCCTTAGCTCTGTTTTCTCTGAAACCATAAGCCAACCATTTCTACTAATTTGTCAACACCTAACTTCAATCACAGAGTCTCAGTTCAGCAAAACCACCTGTTCTTCTTGAGTAACCTCTGTGTGCTTCACTTTGGAATGTAACACCACCAAGAGTGTTAGGATAAGCAAATATGCCTCTAACTTTGTATTTTTATCTTTTCTCAAAAATCACAATCCTGTGCTATCAGATGCCTAATTCATGACAGCATTAGAATGGTTGCCCTTAAGGTTTTTTTCTAAATCTCTGGTATTTTGTGGCAAGGAGACTTGTTTGAGAGTACTTATATAATAAAGTAGGACAATTATTTAACTTTATTGTTTTTAGAATTTGTATAAATATTGAGCTTGTAATTTCCACTTTTCAGAAGAAAGTAATGATTGTGTTGTGTGTGTCTGTGTGTGCATCCAACTATGTGTATGTGTATGTAAAAGGGATAAGCTGATTCAGGTTTTTGGCCAAATTAATCTTAAGTGTAGATTTGAAAGCTTAAATAGAGTCAGGAAATAAATAGTGTGATAGAGTTAAGTGCTCCACTTTTAAATAATGGAGCAGGAAGGCTGTGATCAGATGCTATCACCAAGGAATCAGTGGGGAAGATTTAGGCATGTGTGAAAACACTATTATGTTTCTTGAATATCATTCTCTCTAGGGGCCCATCATTTTGCCACTTGCTTTTGGATGAAGGGCATATCTTAGACTGCTAGAACTCCTACTTATTAAAAATGAAACAGGGCTTTTATTGATGATGGCCTTCTGCCTCAAAACATTTTATGGCTAATTATCTAGATAATTGAGAATTTTTATGCTATTATTTTCATAGATTCTGGAATAAAATGCAATTTTAAACTAGGATAAGCTGAATAGCCTTTTATGTCCAAAACTTATCAGAAATAAATACATACATTTATTTGGTCTATTATTTCTAAGACCAAATAAATTTATTTGGACCATTATTTAATTTGAGGAACACATGAGTTTTATATTAATTTGTGCCTCTATTTAAAAAGAGAAAATTTTAAAATGTGTTCATAAATTAAACTTTATTCATCCTAGTTTCACAAAGTAAAATGTTGCATTCAATTATCTAAATTATAAACAGACTGGTTTATAAATCACTATCTTAGACTGTCCACAGGAAGCTATGATTTGCGAGAAGATCAGAAGAAAGCTCTTCTTTGTCATCTGGGTTTTAGGCCTGCATTGTTGAGTGCACTAATACAAAAGACTCCTGTCTATTATGTTGAACTTTAGCTTTTTCTTTGATATAGCAACATAAAAGATAAATAACAATTTTCTGATTTGTCATTTACTTAAAAATTATATATGTATATATGTATCTGTATATAAATACATATATAATGTATATATAAGCACTGTAGCACTGTCCTTCCATTGTTCACTGATTTGCTCAATCGGGCACCAGTAACATCTCCATTGGGAGACTTGTTGTTACTGTTTTGGGCATATCAAATGCACCACAGGGAGCTTGCCAGGCTGTGCTATGTGGGAGGGATACTCTTGGTAGCTTGCCGAGCTTTCCGAGATGAATGGAGGAATCAAACACAGGTCGGCTGTGTGCAAGCAACCATTGTGCTAACACTCCAGCCCACGTATATATAATATATACATATAAATTATATATGTATATATGTATCTGTATATATACACATAAATAATCTCTATATATTATTTATAATTTCTAATGTGATTATATATACATATATAATCACATTAGAAATTCCTGCTTCCAATTCATCATCATTCTCTATGTTTGTCTTTGTTTTAGTTTGGGGTCACACCCCGAGATGCTCAGGGTTTACTCCTGCCTCAGTATTCAGAAATTACTCCTAAAAAACTGTAGAGAGGAATTTTGGGGATTCTGCGTACTGAACCTGGTTGACCTTACCCACTGCACCAGTTTTCCAATCTTTCCTATGACCTATTTAAAGAAAAATATGAAGCAAAAGGAAAAGATATTAGTCAAGAATATAATCTAATGTGTCTCATATGTTCACTAATTTCTAATGTCTTTCCTCTCTTCGATGCCTTAGAGACTTTAATCAAGTTTACATTTAAACTTGAAATCGTATGGTCTATTTTAGATTTGTAGTTTGACCAACTTTGAAACAATCCTGTTCACTTTTCAGCCATCCACATATTTTGAGCCCTCTGGAGGATAACTCCTACTGGAGACATTAAACTTTCAGGATCAGGTCATACCCCAGTCTGAGATTTAGAACGTACAAAAAATATTTGTTCATTTAGTTTGTTTTTCAACTCTGATTAATTGGTAGAAATGTCAGCAGATCTTTTCTCAAGTCCAACTATGAAAATAAAAACTGGGATTGTTTTACTTCCCCTTATTATCCACTAATACATTCATATAAAATTCTAATAATATTATAAGTACTACTTGACAATGAATTAACTAATTAAAATTGTGTAAATTATTTACACAATTTTAATGTGACTTTAAATAGTTACTTTCAATACTTAAGTATTTGATTTTAGAATAAAGATTCTCAGAAAAGTTGCCCATACATTATATTGTTTAATTTATTATTAGCATATCATGTTTGTTTGGTACATTTTCACAGTTAATAGACCATTGTTGATATATTTCTATTAATTGGTTTCCATATGGTATTCCAACTCATTTTTACATGATAGATCTTTTCCTATTCCAGAACCCTACAGAGGATACTTTTCATGGAGTCATTAGACACTGTCCTTTCTTTACATGACCAGAGTGTGTTTGAGAAGTACTTCTTAACTGGATTGATTGCACAGGACCCCTCCACAGCATTGGTTTGATCTTTTTCTGTGATCTTGCTAGCGTGAAAGTGGATTTTCCTGTGCTGGTTGGTTCTTGAGAATTGTATGAAAGATGTGCATATGGAACTCGGGAGATTGAAAATTTATTGTGCAGAAAAGGTAGATAATTCGAGGACTTTCCCATGACATTCAGGCCTCTCCCTTACCTATAAACGATGATCAAGTCCTGTCCCTGATGTTGCCCGGTCCCATGAACTACTTCTCTGCCCTGTTAATGTTGTCTATTTGCCTCCCATGAACGATGTCACTGGGTCTCCCAGCTGTACCTCAGCAGATCCCGTCGTCTGGTCCCAGTTTTCCTACTCTACAATCATGGCTGTGTGTGTGTGGATGAGAGTCCTGTGCTTATCATTTTGTCCCCCCCTGGTCATCCAAGTCCTGTCTGAGTTCTGTCCCTGTCTGGCCCTGAGTTTCCTGCCTATATTAAGCCCTGTCCAGGATCGTGCAGCCCTACCTAATCTGGAGGTCCTAGGGAGAAAGAAGTGGGTCCAGGAAACGTATGGCCTGAAAAAAAGGGATAAGCTGGTTCTCAGGGCCTCCTCCTATCTGTAGCCAAATCCCACCCCAGCCAGCTCATTCTACCTTCTGATTGGCTACCTGTTCCACGGATGGAAATTCAAAGTGACCTGAAGCTCCACACTTCAGCTCCCGCTGTAACAATCAGGTACTTCTGATGGGTGTGGGGGAAGAAGACTAAAGAGAAAAAGTGCCGCTCTCATTACATCAGATCAAGTGTGTGCACTACCAACTGGTTCAGGTAGCATTGCAGATGTCATCATTTTCAAGCCATTGTCACCCACGCCTCCACCCCACACACACTTCTTTGGAAGGATATAATTCAGTATGTGTAGTACATGCTATATTTGTTATGAATGAATCACATTCCATTGTGTATATATACCACATCTGTGCTTGGACACTCTCCTTGTTTCCATATCTTGGTTATTGTGAATAGTACTGCGCTGAACATAGGAATGCAAATGTCTTCTTGAAATAGTGGTGTTTGGGTACATAAAGGAAGAAACATATGACCTCTCGATATCTGTATTGCAAACCACAGTGCCCCAAAGTAGAGAGAGAGTAAGAGAAAAATTGTCTGCCATAGAGGCAGGGAGAGGGTTGGGATGGGGTGGGGGCACACTGAGGACATTGGTGGTGGAAAACGTACACTGATGGAATGATGACTGTTCCATCATTGTATGATTGAAAATCAATCATGAAAGCTTTGTAACTATCTCATGGACGTTCAAAAGAAATAATAAAGATATAGTAGTGTTCGGTATAGATGCTTTCATTACATTTTCTAGTCGAATTCCCTCTATGATTCACTTTATTTTTAGATTTTATTCCCCCAACTCTCTGCTTCTCCTGGTTGTATCATCCTCAGACTCCCATCTCCCTTAGAGCAATTAGACCTGCATTTCCTCTTGAGCTTGAATTCTATAATCTGAAAAGATAATATATTGGGAGCCAGTAGTGCCTCCAATTCCTTGTTGTTCTGAATCTTTATCATCCTGGCACCTGTAGTGCTAGGGAGTATGAAGAGACTACATCATAGAAACCCCCTAATTCACTGCAAATTGAGGAAACTGGTTGCCCACAAAGTAATGGAGTTAGGATTGCCCATGTTTTAACTAAGTCTCTTCTCTCCCTCTATTCTCTTGTTCATGGTGTATATTTATGTCATACCCATCAAATTCTTCTCTGAAGCATCTGTTTTAATGAAGGAGCATATGTACAAATTGCTATGAGGACTCTTAGAGGAGTTCATTTTTGTTGTTCTTTTTGGGGTCACACCCAGTAGTCTTACTGTTTGGCTCTGTGCTTAGGGGTCATCCCTAGTGGGGCTCAAGAAACCATATGATGTGCTGGGGAGCACAACTGGGCTGACTGCATGCAAGGCAATCACCCTATCTGCTATATTATTTCATTTCTCCAGCCCCAGAGGAAGTCATTTTGAATTATATCTTGCGGCTAAAGTAGAACTTTATCGAATGGAGAAAGTGATGTTGAGTTATATCTTGAACTTTGATTTGAACTTCAGTTTTAAATAAATAGTACCTGACGAGAGTTTCTGCTGAAATAATTTATGGGTTGGCAAGGCAACTTTTTATTTTTTAATAATATCCATGTTCTGGGATTAATTACCTCCACAATGCCAGGGTTTTTAATTCTATTCTATTAGATCAGCACCAATAACCTAATAAGAGAAAGTCATCTTCATAATCCTTAGTATTTTTCACCGTGAAAAGCCGTCTTTACTCTTCTCCAAGCAGACTGAAATGCCTAATTTTCCACCTGAATGGAGAAGAGAAGCAACAAGGATTATTTAAAACAGTGACTAATTCCTTTTTCCTCTGTAATTAGTCTGGGTTTAAGAAATGGGAGAGAGGGAGACAATGATTCCTCAAGAACTTGCACCACTTCCAGCATTTTCAGAGGGAGGCAAGGAATACAAAATACATTATAGACATAATGCTAATAGTTTGAAAGGGAAACGTTATAAAACTAGATTGAAATTATCACTATATAAGATATATTATTATCTGCAGATTTTCTCTCTTACCCCAAAGTAAAACACCATATCAGTATGATTTGCTAGGGTCTTTTATGAGTCTGTAATGCTATTATCATTCATTTACATGGGAAAAAAAAAAGTTCAACATTCTCAAATCCCAAAAGCAAACTCAGAAATAGGAGTGTCTTACATATGAATAGTTGAAAAAAAAAAACCAATCATTGGCTAATTACTATGGCATTATCTACCTACAATAGTCAGACCAAATTTACCCCAGGTATCTTTTTGAATATGTGTTTGACCCAGAATATTAAAACATTATAGAAAGTTGAAAGTCACACACATACTTTTTTTTCTAAAGATTTAGTTGCTTTCTTTTTGATCACTGTGTTTCTCTCTAGAAACATTATTGTGGGTACATTTTGTACTCCATCTGACATATTTCTAGACAGGTTCCTAAACAGAGGTTTCCAAGCAGTTTACATTCTTGTACATTTTTTTGATTAAAAAGGCAAGCTATGGCTTATGGGTATGGCACCCCATTCAATAGAGAGATGTTTCAGCTCAGACTTTCATTGACCTGTCATTAACACAACCTTTCAGGAGTGAGGGATGATAATGTGATCACCTTAGAATCTTGGAAGTAGTTATGTTTCTGGGACTCAGTGATTGCTATATCAGCTGCTGAGAGGGGGGGTTTCCTTGAGTACCTACTTTCCGAGCTCTGATTTTTTCCATATCTGAGAATGAGATTGTCAGCCCTTTCTCCAGTTTTCTCCACTCCCAAGTCTCATTACACATGCAAAACATGTACTATCTGGTCCAGGCTTGATGCTTTCTTAAAAACCTAAAATTAGGGACCAGGGTAACAGTATGGCTAGTTGGGTGCTTGACTTACACGCAGATGACCCTGTTTCAATACCATATGTCCTCAAGCCTACCTACCAATCCGGGAGCCTACCTACGATCCGAGAGCGCAGAACCAGGAGTAAGCCCTGAGCATCATTACTTGTGGCACCCCACTCCCAGTAAAAGACCTAACTTTAGCAATCATATTGGTAAAATCATTAAATCTAGTCTTTGATGTATATAATAAAAGTGCCAGGGTAGACTTATCTTTTAACTTTATAAGTTGCTTTATAACCTCAAATGCTCCATTTTGTAGAAATATATTTTTATTTTAAGTATAAGTGGCCCACATGTTTTGGTGGTTATTCAAAGCACTTTATGGAGAAGAATTCTAGTGAAAGACTAGATTCAATAGGAAAATAATCATTTGGTAATTA
Organism: Sorex palustris; assembly: GCA_028565675.1. NCBI lineage: Eukaryota > Metazoa > Chordata > Mammalia > Eulipotyphla > Soricidae > Sorex > Sorex palustris. The sequence continues at coordinate 1,312 of JAOXYA010136837.1, read as the reverse complement.
CTATTATATGTCATGAATACAGGATGAGGAAATAAATAGCATCTATTTACCTATTTGTCACATATTTTACATCCGTGGGAAAAATATAGAATGAAGCAACACTCTTAAATTATATTCAAAGAGAGGCAATGCTCAGTTTATCATTCCAACAAATTCTAAATTTTTCACTTTGAAGGTTCTCATTTTTTATAATAGTTTCCCAGCAACATTGTAAAATAAATTTGTTTCAAAGAACAAATTGTGAAATATAACAATTGCATAGCTAGCATGATAAATTACTTTTATTAACTAAAAATGTGCCTCTGTGTACTTGAATATGCATTTTTACCAAATATGTTTTTAGTCAATGTTTTTATATAGGTTTTAAAGTGCATGTAGATTTCCAAAGCCTCTTATAGTTAATGGCTAGAGTGTTTGGTCAAAATTAAATTAAAGAATAATGTTTGGCTGTTAAGAAACCAAAATAATAGAAATAGAGAAAAATTATACTTTACTATCTAACAACCATTTGAGATTATTATTATTTGTAGGGATCAGTGTTTGTTAAAACATGCATTTTTATTGTTTCTCAAAAACTAAAGAACATATTTTCTATTTAATTTCTTATTTAGTTACATGACCAGGCTATATATACTAATTGCTAGTTACTCTGTTGTTTAGAACACAAATGTCATAGAATTATCTACATTGTTGATGATTTTTATCATGGTTGATAGATATCTAACTTTTACTTTTTTAAACTTTTAAAAATTTTATTTTATTTTTATAACGTTGTTCACAATAATTTGTTGCATTTACTATTCCAACACCAATTCACCATCATTATACCTACCCACCTACCTACCACCATATTTCGAATGTTTCCATCAGATCTCCAGACCTTGCCCCCAAAGCAAGACCTAAAACATTTATTTTGTATTGCTTGTTATGAATAATTCACTACAAATAATCCAAAAAATTTTTCTTAGAGGAAAATGTGTGAAGATTGTTGTATTTCACCTGGAACCATTAAGTCCTTCTATAAAGATTACTAACATGTTTTTAAAGGTTGAGCCTATATATACAAACAAACATTGTCTTCCCATTCTTCATCTATTTGCTCGAGCGGGGCCAATAATGTCTCCATTTTGAGACTTGTTGTTACTGTGTTTGGCATAATGAATACAACACGGGTAGCTTACCAGGCTTTGCCGTGAAGGCAAGATACTCTTGGTAGCTTGTCAGGCTCTCTGAGAGTGGAGGAATCGAACCCCGCTTGGCTGGGCTGGCTGTGCACAAGGCAAATGCCCTACTGCTGTGATATCCCTCCATC
>JAOXYA010136828.1:0-10181 GCA_028565675.1 Sorex palustris | reverse complement strand
CAATGGAGACGTTACTGGGCCCGCTCGAGCAAATCGATGATCAACGGGAGGGCCTTTACCTTTACCTTTACCTAGAATCAGCTTATAAAAAAAAGTAAAAGAAATGCATTCATGTAAGCACAATTTTATCACATTTGTGCACAACTAGTAGAAAAATTTAAACGTGCATATTTAAGCATTTTGTCATCCTTGCCCTTACCAAATGGGCCTGCATAAAACAGACTCAGTAGAAAAAAGTGATATAATTGTTAGTTTTATAAAAGTTTATTAAAGCAGTTTGATAATATAAACCTATATAGTTTTAATTTTATCATCTACAAACAATATTTTTAATTATATTGAATTAAATTAAATTTTGTTTTATTGAATGCAAGAGTTACAAGCTTTCATATTTAGGTTACGGTCACACAATGATCAAACACTCATCCCTCCATCAGTGCACATTCCCACCAGCAATCTCCCCAGTATACCCCTGCCTCCATGGCAGACAATATTCCCCATACTCTCTCTTTACTTTTAGGCATTATGGTTTGCAATACAGACACAGAGAGGTCATCATGTATGATCCATTATCTACTTTCAACATACATCTCCCATCCCAATGGATTCCTCCAGCCATCAATTTCTTAGTGATCCCTTCTTTATTCCAGCTGCCTTCTCCCCTCCGCTCATGATGCACACTTCCAGTTTTGGAAAAATCCTCCTTGCCCTTGTATCATCTGTCCTTGTTTGTCAGTCCCATGTTATGTTCTTTTATACTCCACAAATGAGTGCAGTCCTCCTACAACTGTCCTCTCTTTCTATTCTCTCCATGTTAATCCACTTATAAGAAAATTTCATAACTTCATCTCTCCTAACAGCTGCATAGTACTCCATTGTATCACTTGATCACTTGACATCCCGTTACTCATCAATTTGCTTGAGTGGGCACCAGTAACATCTCCATTCATCCCTGTCGTGTGCTAGTGTAGCCCAATGGTGTCTGCTCATTCTAGGAATATGAAGAGACTCAAACCTATCGTTCAGGGTCTTGACAAAGAAGTCTGACCATTTCGTAGGTGAGTGGCCACGCGGTCTTTTGATGTCCTGTGGAATCTAGTCGGTAACAGCTCTAGTCCAGTGGTCGTCTCGAAATCTCATGAAGTGTCCAGCTTATCTGATTTTCGAATCCTTGGCAAATGAGATAGTGTTCCTGATTCTTGATCATTGATGGAGGTCGGAACTCCAGATTCTTTCTCTCATTTGAGTGAAACGTGATACTCCAAGCATAGCTCTTTCAATTCCTCTTTGGGAGACCCAAATAGTGTTCTCATCCTGTTTGCATAGGGCCCAGGTCTCTGAGGTGTATGTCAATGCAGGAAGAACTGGAATATTAGTATAGTAGATTTTGTAGATGTTGTGCAGCCGTGAATGCATCCACACACTCTAGAAAATCCAGAAAATTTAACTGGACAGTGAGCTAACATGGTCATGGTGATACAATGTGGGTGTGACTGCCAGGGTTTCTGAAAGGAGGATGCAGAGGGTATGTGCTGATCCTGATTCTGAGAAAACTGAGTGTTCAGACAAAGAGCCCTGTGTACCTAAAGGTTTTGGCAGTTTCAGTGGCAGCTGTTGGGGTGAGTGCACGAATGTATGTGTTATTTCACCTTGAAATATGAAAGGCACACTGATAGAAAAATCCCAGGTGCAGTACCACTCAAAGCTCAGTCACAGCTTGCCTGTATAAGTTGGGGTATCAGACACATCCACAGCTCTTCAGACTTTCAGCTTTACTTGTTCCTTCTTTTTTAGCTCTGTAAAATCACCTGTATCAAACCATCCCCCCCAAAAAAAACATTTCTTAAAATGGAATTTTATCTTTTAAAAATGCCTTATTTAGTAGCATACTTGCAATAGTGGAAGTTGATATTCCATCTCATCATATTCAGGGAACAAATTAAAAGCAACGGATACCTATAGATTCGGAGTGTTAATATCAATTTTGTTATTTGATTCCCTATAAAAGAAAATCTGTAGTAATGTTGAGGGACGGATTTTATGTAATAGTTATCAAAAATCATCTTATAAAAAAACAACTTTTATTAAAAGTCTTCAAGTGCCTTTCCAGCTTTCATATGGATTGCAGTTCAAGTTGATAAATATACAGTCTCAGCTTGAAAGCCTATAATTTACATCTGTGTGGAGAAGTTTAAATGGATTTTCTTTAACTTAAGCAACAATGCTTTTCATCACCAATCCTTACCATTGTATTCACTCATCGTAAATATAAAATGACAGAGAATACTGGAAAAATAACTTCTGATTTTGATAATGGAGTGGATATTATGCCTTTAAGAATAGGCAGCTGATGTCTTCGCAAAAGGAATCACCATCAGTAACATTACATGTCAGTTGCCATGTTTATTTGTCCTAAGTAAAATAATTTGGTGTGTCATTCACCTAGAAAAAAAAATCAAGTCCAATTACAAAAGCCAGAAATCAAGTGCTAAGAGAGAGTACTATCTTAGCTATTCAAACATGAAACTTGGTACTAAAAAGGACACCAGTAATGCTTCATAATTCTGTGTCTTCAGAGAGAAAGTTTGGTGACAAATATATATTGACCTTATGTCCTTTCTATTCCCAGTCCTCTTGATGACAAGTACATTTGGACTCTAGAATTACTTAAAATTAAACAAGATAATTGTCAAAAAAAAACATATTGACTTTCATTTGCAAACTGGTTTGATACACAAATCTCACACAAGATATAATTTGTTTTACTAATTAAGTCAAAATTTCTGGAGTCTCTGCCAGGAATGCCAGCAAGGAATGAAGGTCAAAGGGTTGGCTGGTCTGGAGTGAGAACGCAGGCGAGGAGATTCCCTTCTGCTGTATCCTGAAGGTACAGCAACTCGCAGGCACAACGAACTCCCCTCTGAGCACAGAACCCACACAGCTCCGCATCTGAGCTCAGAAAGAATGATGAGAGCTGAACCTTCCCAGATGGGAGCAATCTCCAAGCTGAAACCTCTGGGGTATTCTCAGAATGGGGATTGGTTGAATCCCCCCACTCACCTAACCCCTACCCCCAATACTGGGAAACCAAACAGCTCTGAGCCCACACCTGCTAGCTTGCCGGCAAAGCAATGGTCCTCGCTGCACAACTCATCTCCAAAATAACATGATGCCACCAAGTCTTTCTAGGTAGATTGGTCCACGCTGAAATGTTTGGGCCTTCTCGGAATGGACACAGGAAGATTTCCCCTTCTGCTTGAAGTCCCAGCAGCCCATAGCCATAACCGACAACCTCTAACATAGAAACAGCCCAGCTTCAAAACCGCCAAACCACCGAATTGTTCCAGGACCACGCGGCTGTCCACACGACTCCTCCCAAGCTCTGAGTGTTGTCAGCCCCAGTAGGATTAGAGCAAACGTGATGGGAAAGTTACCTAGAAGACCACCAAGCATAGTAGCCTAAACCATGCAGTAGAGTCGGCTAGTACCAACCAAAACAGAAGATCCTCAATGACTGTAGTAACATCGTTGTGAAATATAACAATCAACACAAACTGACTCATTGATCTAAGTGTTGATAATTCCATTTGCCTTTGTGTTGTAACAAATGATATGAAGTAAAATTTATTGTACCTGCAATGAGGTGGGATGGAGTGGTGGATGGGAAATTGGGGACATTGGTGTAGGGAAGGTCACACTGGTGGTGGGATTGGTGTTGGAACACTGAACGCCTGAAACAACAGTATTATGAACAACGTGGTTAGTCATAGTGTTATAATAAAATGAAATAAAGGAAAGAAATTTCTTTCTTCTCTTATTATTATTATTAAGTTTTCTTTCTTTCCTTTTTAATCCCAACTCTTTAAGGAAGGGTTGGGAATATAGTACAATATAGAAAAAAATCACTCATCTTAGACACTAAAATTAAAAGTAACTCAGAACCAGTGCATAAACTTCATCCAGACACTGACAGTGTGTTCCACATTATAATCCTGAGTGATGTGAAAAAATGAAAATCAAGTTTTGTTGCTAAGTAGATATGTAGAATTGAGTAACTTGACACTGGTTCTAAAAACATATCTCAAAGAGGAAAACAAATTCAACAAAAACCCACAAGTCTTAAATTTTATACCTAAACTAATATTTAAGTATCAAAGAATATATTCATCTCTCATAGATAAAATACCCCTGAGTGTAGTAACTAAGCAAGTCAAGATTTAAAATTAATTACACAAAATGAAATTCTGGTTGAAATCAATAAAATTTTAGAAAATAAGAATGCATGCAATTTCTCTTTTGTTTACTTATTTTTATCATGCAGAGAGGAGACTTAGAATGACCTAATTTAACAGCACTTAATGTAAAAAAGCTCAATGATAATAACTGATCAGAATTTTAAAGAGTAGGTAGGGAAGAACGGATATGAAAAAATGCTGATGCAGTCATGTCTATATTAAGAAGAACAATTCAAAAGAACATAGTGCACTCATCTTTCAAAGAGAAATCTGAACTGAGCACAGACAAGGTGACATTTGGAAGTTTTCATTTTTTTCTGTTACTTTACATTTTAAAAAGAATATAGGCAACATTCTTCAGTAGTTCCCAAAATTTTTTCAATGCAATAATAATATGTTACTGAAATAAAAGGTAGGGCGTTTGCCTTGCACGCAGCCAAGATGGCCGACCCGAGTTTGATTCCTCTGCCCCTCTCGGAGAGCCCGGCAAGCTATCAAGAGTATTCGATATGCCAGACACAGTAACAACAAAGTCTCCAATGGAGACGTTACTGGGCCCGCTTGAGCAAATCGATTAAATAGGTAAATAATGAAATTGACATAGCTAAACAGTTTTCACGATTCAAAACCCCTCAGAATATGCTTATTCTAATTCTAATCTGCATTATGAAGATGTAAAAAGATATAGCTTACAGTTGTTCATAGATTAATTTGATCATGGAATCACATATAAAACATGCATCTCTCAAAAACAGTATCACAAAGGGTATGCGTTAAGAAATATTCATCTAAAATATACTCAAAAGGTCATGTAAATAACAAGAAGAAATTTTAAAGTTTAAAGGTTTATTTGGAAAGAAGAAAGAAGTGGCATAATGAGGGAGTTATGGAGAAGCTATTGATTTCTTTCAATAAAATTTTTAGGATATGTAAATTATAATCATTGAGATAAAAAAAAGAACCTATGGCATGTTTTTGGTTGGTATAAAAAAAGATTTTTCTTTCATTTTATCCAAGAGGGCCATGATCTTTCAGCATAGCAGTGAGAGTTTATAAGGTAATTCAGGTTTCTCTATGAGTGATCATTTAGGAAATTTGTGGAAGGAATTTTACACAGATTAAAGTTTAAATAAAAATATACAAATTAATACCATTTGTTCTCCCTAATCCATGTTTAAAAGTATGCTGTGTTGTTAATTTCATTAAAGCATATCACTCATAATTATTGTGATGTTCTAAAGAAGCAGGAGTCCTCTGAATGCCAGCTTAAGAGTTCCCATTAGTGTTAGTCAGTTTCTGAGCATACTTAAAGCAAAACTTTACTACTATGTGAGAAAAAAATGTTAAGCTTTAATCATGTTGTCCTCTACAAACACTATCCTATTTCAAGATCCCTACTCCCAAATTTTGAATTGTGCCTGGAGGACAACCCAGAAGTATGCACTTTAGGATACACCCCAAGATGACTCTGATTTAATCATTGACTTTGGGATTCACTATTTTAGATTCAGGTGCTATTTGTCAGGTGGGACAAGAGAGAGTTGGAAGTACATATCTTCACACCTCCTGTGAACTATGGTTTGTCTCTGAGCTAAAAACTCTGAGCAGTGTTGGCTCACCTTTAGACAGCAAGGAGACCTCTGTCCTTGACCAAGCCAATTTAAGAAGCCTAGATTTTAGTTCGAGGATAGACTTTGGTTCTACCCTAAGCTAGACTGACTCCAATATGTGCTTCTCTTAGCTATATACCCCTCCCACAGTGGCCAGCCACCTAAACCTATCTTCTCATATCTGTCACATAATGACTATCAAAGATATATGGAATCCCAAAAATGATCCAAAAATTTTTTAAAAATGATATTTTGAAAAGATATTGCTGTTTTTTGATGAGTTTCTTTTCTTTTTTTTAATTTTTATTAGTGAGATACCATGAGGTACAGTTGTAGACTTACAATTTTTTGTGCTTGGGTTTCAATTATACAATGATCAAATACTTATTCCTCCACCAGTGCCCATTTCCCACCACCACGGATTCCAGTATCCATCCCAACCCCTAGCCCCCCATTACATCAATCATTAAATAGAAGTTTTCCCTAAGGTTAATTTAGAAGAAGACAGTAGATTCCTTAGTAAGGAATGGTATATATGGACTAGAAAAAGAGTGAATTAAGAGACTGATAGTATTGTGAAGATATGGAACCTGAAATCTGAGAGAAAAATAAAAATATTTTTTAGGGGGGGTTGTTTGGTTTGGTTTTTATCTTTGGGTCACAGCTGGTAATGTTCAGGACTACTCTTGGGGATGCTATGAGGACCATATGAAATGCAAGGGATTGAATACAAGATGGCGTCATGCACCCATACCCCATGTACTATCTCTTTGATCTTCAGAGGTATTTTTTTCTTTACTTTTAACAAGATTTCAGAGTGAAACTGAAGGAGGATTATTACGGGAAAAAGTGTTGAATTGTAATCCTGAGGGTGCAATCGTGACTTTAAAACAGCTCATAGTTACATTTGTTGTCATCATTTATGTTCAAGTCAGGTCAGGTTTTACTGCCACATGAGCTTCTAAAACAGTTTTATTTTCAGAGCTTTAGAGTTTCTGAATTTCATTGAAGAGCCTGGATTTGACTGTGCAAAGCATCTGAGTTCTATTTTTCTAGAATGATTTCCACTGCATTTATCAGTGTGACGGTTGTTCTCTATAGTAGGGATGAAGGGGATACTTTACTCTTTGGAAATGTCTACAACAATAGAAAAGAATGCTTATTTTAAATGTGTCTTGGTTTATACTTTCACTTGATGGAATACCACAAACAAGATCTTCTCATCAAATGCATATTCATAGAGAATATGATCAGACAAAACCAAAATTCATTCTTCACTCATGCTATAGTTACATGATCACTTTTATTGTAGTAAATATTATGCATGTGTTTTTACATACTACATGGTATAGGAATAAGGAAATAAATACAAGGAGTTATCTTTCCCTGAGGGACCTGAGATTCAATTAAGTGAGACAAACCACAGGGTGTAGTCCAGTTGAATTGAGTGCCAGGTATAGGTAAGAACAAGAATGTATTTTATTTATTTTTATTTTCCTTTTTGGGTCATACCTAGCGATGCACAGTGGTTACTCCTGGCTCTGCACTCAGGAACTACTCCTGGTGTTGCTCAGGGGACCATATGGGATGCTGGGAATTAAACCCAGGCCGGCTGTGTGCAAGTCAAACACCCTACCTGCTGTACTATCACTCCAGCCTCAAGAGTGTGTTTTAGAGTATGGAGAAAACACAGTTAATATACAGAGTGTAAGGTGAAAGGTTTGCATTGGGTTCTAAAGGAAGAAAAGAAGTGAAGTGAAAAATTAGGAAAAATTCAATGAGGAAAAATAGGCTTGCAGAGTAGATGTATGTACAGATTCAAGTGGTTTAGCTGGGCTGCAATGTTGTGCTGGAGAAGACAAACTCTGAGATAGAAAGGATATCACAAATAGTCTTGTGTCCTGTCACCAAATGACCATTTACTGAGGCTAGTGGTTAAAGGATAACAATTTAACAGAAAACCAACATGACTAGCTTGTCCTTTGATAACTATCGTGTTTTTCAGCGGAGGGTACCTTTTGGTGAGCCAAACAAAGCTGTGAGACACAGGCCAAAATGATGAAGGTGTAACCTAAGGGAATGAGTGGGAGGAGGTATGAAGGCAATAGAAACTGTGGTTGTGATGATTGATGAATGCAGAAGAGAGAGAGAAAAAAGGGAGTCCTCATTTTGTTGGTTGAATAGTTTGATGGATGGCAATGCCTTTGTTGGGAACTGGTTTGGGGAAAGAGTATTAGTTTTTAGCTTTGGATGTTTTGAGTTTGCTTGTGGGATAACAAATGGAACTACCATGGAGCTGGTTAACTGTGAGTTTTGTAATGTGTGAGAGTTCAGGGGCAGTGGTCTGAATATTAATAAATTTGGAAGTTACCTGAATAGCCCAATATTTTGAGTGCTATGGAAAGCATTTGGGATCATTTTAGGATGAGGTTGTAAAGAGCAAAGAAGAGGAATTCTGGGTCAATGATGAATGTAGACAAATGTTTCTTCTATAAAATTGGATAACCATTATTTTGAATAATTTACTTTTGGGGTTCCTCTGCACATTGAATGTTGAACATTTCCAACCAGATGGATTCTATTTAGATAAGTTAGCATGTAACAGAATGTTTACAATAGGTAAGTCCCAGTAGGGGCTTAACTGTTGTTCTTGACCTGAAATTGAAGGATTGGACTGTACACTAACTATTGCTTAAATATTCTTTCAAAGTCCTCTCAGTAATTCACTTTTCTACGGTGCACACGTCTTTGTTTGGAAGTTCTGAACAAATAACTTAGGTATTAAATGATGGTCTCCAGTAGTTAGTATGAAATAATCTTAATTTGTAATCCTTCTATATGTTTTTAGTGGAAGAATATTGGAATGTTTAAGCTTAATTCACCGGCAGATTTTGAATTTTATTAAGGTCAATTTATGAAAATTAAGCTTTTTAAACTAGTCTTTCTTATTGTTGATTGTGGACTGTTATGACAGCATATCAATGTTCTCCAACTGTTTGCTAGTTGTCATACAAAATTTCTTTCTCTATTTAAGTAGAAGTTTCCAGGATCTCACTCCATCCCCATCTCCTGTTATTTCACCATTCGCTATGTTCCAGAGATATCTTGATATTCTCCAACTCACCAAACTACATTATCTACTACAGACTTATACACATTCTTCGTGGAACTTTTTCTCCCAGTATGCATACAACTAGCATTTTTTCAGCTTTCATATTTCAGTCTATTTACTGTCTTCCTCCCTGATCACCAAAACAAATGATCATCTTTCTCTCCCAATTTTATCACTCTCCTCTTTTCAGAAGTCTTCAATGTCTCCTGTGCTAAAATTTAAATTTCATGAGGCAATATATGATAAATACTTTTTATGTGATGAATACAATATTGTATCCTGACAGCAATAATGAAAATATCTTATATTAATTTTAGTATTTCATTATACTGAAGAGTGATGTGAACCTACCTCACTGATAGAAGAGAAATTTAAGAACAAAATAGCTCAACTGAGTTATCAGGGTCATGAAGCCAGTAAATATACACCTGCATTTGTTGTCAGATATCTGATTCCTTAGAAGCACTTTCTTGACTACAGCATCAACTTTCTTTTTTAAAAATTAATTAATTTTTATGCTTTTTAAACCTTTTTAAAGACAGTATGGTTCACAAACATGTTCATAGTTGATTTCTGGGTATAACATGCTCTAGCACCAATTCCACCAGTAGTGTTAACTTACCTTTACTAATGCCCAAAGTGTCCTCCTACCCCAAGCCTTCCTCCTTGACAGGCCCCTTATAAAGTTTGGTTCATGTGGTTTGGATCTCCTGCTTTCAGTGCTGTTGACTCTGTAGTAAAGCTATATAGCTATAATCACTCTTTTACACCATTGATATACTGGAAACCCTTGACCTCTCCTCCCCACTCCCATTACTTCCTGTCCTCTTATGGGGCTACTCTGGGACAGATAACAGAATCTGCAGCTACCCATCAGTTTTGCTTTTGGAGATAGTGAGGTTTGAGGAGTAGAGTTGTCATAGTTTTGTGTATGAGCGTGGCTTCTGGGGCCTCTTGAAACAAATGTTTCGGGTTACAAGCAGCGCCAGCTTTCAGACTGGAAGGGTGTTCAGAGCTAGGTGGGATGGGCTGGCTGTCAATTTTCTGAGGAGCAATGTTGCTTTCAAATAATTATTTTTTTGCACAGGCTTTATCTTTCTCTGTCTTTTCCCTTGAGTTTGTTACTTTTATAACTCCCTGAATTTTTAAAAATTTTTATTAGTGAAACACCATAAGGTACAGTTGTAGACTTACAAATTTTTGTGCTTGGGTTTCAGTTATACA